>QYTT01090463.1:4248-24653 GCA_006980735.1 Dasypogon diadema
TTGCATTTTCGCTTAATGTTTGGAAATTATTTAATGAAAACTTCGAAGTGCAACTTTAACTAATTTCAGTCATGGACTTAAAATTAAAACACATTGCAATTAACCACTAAAATACTTCAGAGAAGCAACACTTCGAAATTTCACGCGACCCTTGATACGCCATTTGCACATTCTAATTTACTTAAGACACAAAAGTTGTCATGGACACAAACCTAAAATATATTATTTTATGTTAAAACTAATTGCCGGTAGGTTACAAACAACCGTCTCTTTCTGATGCCTTTCAGAGTATATTTTCCTCTCATTACCGTTACAGAGCGTTTACATGTAACGCATACATAATTTTCACTGGGTTGTGTTTGGTCGATCCCCAAACGAACGATGTCAAGGAATGTCAAAGTTGCTCTGGCTTGCTCACGTGCTTTTATACTTCCTATCTCCATCTCTCTCTCTCTCTCCTATCTCGCTTACTAGATTAATTTAACAAAATGCAATGCTTAATTTTCGATTTTTTTTTTCTTTGTTCAAAGTGAATTATCTTAATTTTAACAAGTAACCAAAAATATCTTATACATAAATTATTTAAATTCGATACTTATTAAATATTTTTTTGATTCTTGACTCCATAAAAAATCCACCGTATTGAATTTCATCTTGTCAGAGAAATTCTTGTCGACTGATGAAATTTGTAGAATTTGCACCTGTAATAAACACTAAGTAAGTTGAGTTACCAGAAAAACCACAATTTTTTATTTAAGGAATTTCAGGGAATGCCAGTTAAGAATTTGTAGTTCTACAGGAGACAAAAGTTAAATCAGTTTATTTTCTGTTCAGATGAAACTTAAATCTGTGGACATCACGAAGGACGTGATTCGAACAGTATAAAAAAAGCAAGTTTATTCTTGAGATTTGGGAGTATTGGGTTAGTAATATTCCTCACAGCCATCCTTTCCATATCCCCTAATTCAATAAAAAAACTCGACGACAACTGTCTGGGGATAGCTGGCCAGGACAGAGTAAGTTTTGCTACTAGTAAAAAGGATGAAAAGGATAAAATCGAGAAGGAGGCAAGGACCTGCTGCTGCTCCTAGAGCGACTGTAACGTCTTCTAGAAAACCATTTATGGCTTTCAATAGCTTTGCAAGCATTTCCATTGCAGATCGATTAAGGAGTGCAATTCCCCCTACTAGAAAAAGCATTACCCCAATAATGGTTTCCTCTGAGAATGCTGCTGAACTTAAAAGCTCTATACCGATTGCCAAGTCGGAAAGAGGTGGCGATCTTTTGGTTGAGCACCTGTCCAAAAACACAACAGGCCCACATACTAAAAAATTCGGTGTCGTTAACACTCCAGATCGGTGCTGAATAGTGTCCAACCGATCGGATAAGTCAATTTTTTATCCGATCGTGTAGCTATGTTCGGTGTTCAAATTGTTTTTCGTAAGGATATAATTTTGTTGCGTAGTAGTTTACTTTAAAATTATCCAAAAAAGTGTAATAATGTCCCACCTTCGGGAAAAATTAAGTCATCTCTTTGGGTTTAATGAAGGTAACCACTAGGATAATGTGAAATTCACAGATCGGATTTAACTAAAATAAACTATGTGGATATTATTCTTTACCCACAATGGTGTATTCTGATAAACGGTATTTGGGATAAAGGAAGAAAGGAATCACGTGGGGAAACTAGACCACTACTCTTGTTTTCAAACACGCTATTGTATTATTCGCCTAATTTATGTCATTCTGTTCAAGTACGGAACTGAATGACATAAGTTGAATGATACAAGAGCACTTTGACATCACAAAAATGCTTAGATAAATTAAAATCACTTAGCAGAGCGAATAAAAACCGCAAATTTTTTAACAAAAACTTCACGTATCAACAAAATCGGGAAATGACACCGCCTGTCAAAGTCTTACTCCTCCAAAACATGGGCGTAAGTTCTGGTCTCATTTCTCCAAGACCAGGTTTTATATTAAACGCACCTGAGTACGTTCTCTGGTCCTATATTAAACGCTTGGGTGTAGGAAAGGTCAGACCAGGACTTGTTCTAGTCATATATGGAACAGAGCCTACATTACTATGAGTAAAATTCAAAAAGTCTCCTCTTGAACACTCCAGCAGATGCAATTTTCTGGACTGCACCAGGCAAAGCATTCCAAATGTGAATCACGTGAACAAAGAAAGAACGACCTGACTGTGCATAACTACAACGCGGCATCTCTACCCTTATGTATCGCGGAGAAGCAAGAAATCGTAACTTACAATAAAGATAAGAAGGCTCTCTAAGGTATATTATTTTATGTAGTAGTAGCAATGCCCTATATGTCAAAAAATTTTCGATAGAGCAACCGAGAATTGATTCGCAATAGAGAGACACGTGATCAAACCTTCTCAACTCATATACCAACCTAACACAGTCATTAAACGCAACCCTCAATCTGGTAGAACACGTGGAATCCAAGGCAGGGTAGACGCCGTAGACTACACTACCAAATAAAAAATGTGGTAGGACCAATGTTCTGACAAGTTTTTTCCGCAATTCAGTAGATGATATATTCCATGATAAGCGCAATTGCCTGAGACCACCATAGACTTTAGAGACCACATTTGCCACATGATCACCGCAGCTAAGTCTCGAGTTGAAGTAGACGCCCAAGTTTTCCAGTTTCTCCCGATAAGGCAATATGCACCCACTCAATACCACCGGCGGCAAAAGAGCAGTATTCAATTCAGACCTCGATATCACTAAACAAATAGATTTCTCCGGATTAAAATTTGAGGCCCCAAAGTAACAACCATGAATATCGTCTAAATTAGAATTAATATGTCTTATAAGTTTATTCAAGTCACAATGTGGACCACCACCGTACAGCTGAACATCATCAGCGTACATGTGAATATTCATCTGACTCACGCAAAGCGGCAAGTCATTTATAAACATATCTACTAAATAAAAGAGGACCAAGAATCGAACCCTGTGGAACTCCGAACCTGACAGGAGGCCTGGAGGAAAATATGTCATTGAGTTTAACTTTTTGAAACCGCTCCGATCGAAAGCTACTAATCAAATATAACGCAGATGATGAGAAACCAAATTGTGAAGCTAGCTTACTAAGTAAAAAAGTGTGATGTACGCTATCTAACGCCTTAGAAAAATCTAGCAAAGCTAATATAACGCAATTATTATCATCAAGAGATTCTCTAATGTCCGATGACACCTTGAGAAGGGCAGTTTCACAGCTTCGATGTGCACGATACCTCGACTGTTCATCAACCATAAGATTATTACCGTCAGCATACTCCTTAAACAGTAATGACATAATTCTGTCCAGGACTTTGGAAAGATAGCACAATAGAGATATGGGTCGAAAATCGGTCGGAGCAACTGGACACGCATTTTTAGGCAAAGCAATTATAACCGCATCCTTGCAACAAGTTGGGAAAGTTGATGTCGTTAAGCAGAAATTAAAAATCTGCGTTATAAAGGGGCTAATGTACGGTAAAAGTATCTTTAAAAAACGAGGAGAAAGATTATCGGACCTTGTGGCGTTGTATTTAATAGATTTAAAAGCTAAAAGCACCTCCCCCTCATTGACACACCGGAAAGAGAAACCACTGTGAGCAACTGGTGGAATATGTAGCCGACTATCCCCTTGCAAATGGATATGCATCATGGGGTAACGATGAAGGCTTGATTTAGCTCATTAGGATCAAAGTCGACCTTTCGGTGATCACTACCAACGACCCCCGCAGCTCGCAGATTGCGCCATAACTTGCCTGGAGGAAGTCTGGTACCCACAACGGAACTAAAATACTGGCGCTTTATTGAGCGAAGCAAAGCTGATACCCGGTTCCTGGCCAATTTGTAGATATTATGACCCTCCACAGTTCTGAGGCGCTGATATCTAAGATAAATATACTCACGCTCAGCAATAAGAGGCAAAACACGAGGTGAAAACCAAGGACAACCAGTGAGTTTAATTAAAAGACTACGAATGGGAGCATATTTTTCATATAAGGCGGAAACAAAGTTATTTAACAAACCAACTTGGTCATCAACTAATCGACAGTGGTATATCTCTTCCCATGGTAAAGTCATGCACTCCTTCACCTTTCTAACCCCGTATCTACCTCCACACCAATAAATTCAATAGTCTCCTCTCTATAGCAAAACAACAGAAAATTACGGATTTAAATCGCCACACCCCTACCAGGACGATTGGAACAATCATTCCTTAAAAGCTGATAGCCGAGTAAGGATACTCTGGGGGAAAGTATGCCGCTATGAAGCCAAGTCTCACACACCAAGATAGCGTGAACACCCGAGCCTCCAAACATCCAGCATCGTCCTTACTCCGCTCAATGTCACCATCCTATCAATATCCAGACTCAAAAATGAAAATAAAATCACAGGAGCACTCAAGAAGGAGACAAAAGAAGCGCGTATTAGATCCTAAAATTGAAATCTCAAAAATCGTATTAACTAAAATAAACCTAAGTAGTGAAAGTACCAAAAGAAAAATGCTACAAGATATAATATATATATAATAAATCGAAAAAGATAGATAATTAAGAATTTTAACAGAGCACATCAAGCTTCCATCAGCATAGCAGCAGAGCACACATCATGCAGGTCATCCATATGCACTATCCTTCTGCGAGCATCATCTTAACCGACGAAGTAAACAATTCCATCCCTAGTAAGAACCTTCAGCAGATTACCTTTCTTTTTCAAACCCACGGCCTCCTTGAGCAGCAGACTATTTTGAGTCGTGAGGCTTTCGTTCACAAGAATCCTACTATCCGAGCTGAACCCCAGACCGCTGATATCCTTCAACTTGACACTTGTACCCTTCTAGAAGGATCTAATAAATGATTTCTTTTCCAGAGCACTAGGGAACCGAACCAGAATTGCCGTCTGTTTGTTACGTTTTGAAGGCAGCCGATAGGCATCAACAGAAGATGAAATTGGCCAATCAATACACGCTACAATTTTACGAACAATGTCAGCTGGACGTTCACCATCTGAGTAAGGAATACCGCTAATCAGAGCGTCAGTCAACAGTTGTCAAATCATTAACTTGCAATTGTAGAATATTATTCTTACTTTCTAGATTGGCGACCCATCGTTTCAGAGCATTGGCACCCTCCTCAAGCACTTGCAATTGCGAATTTAAAGTAGACACAATGCGATCTTCAAAGTCCCTAAGTTTACCATCCTCAAATTCCTTAAATTCTTTAAATTTAATATCAAGCAGCTCGCTTAATTTTGCAACAATTCTTTCCTCTGAAACGGTCACTGGAGAAATACCATCACTCGAAATTGCATCTTCAGCTGTTTTGCTTCTAGTCTGAACGGAAGCTGGTGATTCACTGGAACGGATTGTTTCTCTCGCTGAACATGCCACTGGATTTTTCGACTGGTTATTTGTCTTCACCATGGCAGATGACAAATTAATGATAAATTTGCAGCGAAATAAGAATAATTTAATTTGAGTAAGCGTTGCAGAAAGAAAAATCAACCGTCTTTCGCACTTATAAAAGCTGGAATCACACGTAAGAAAAGTCTTTATTCCAGGAGCTCGATGAAAAACGTCTTATTCATTAGCCATCACAACTAAACTTCTTCCTGTTGTTTGGTAAACGGAGGAGTTCGTATTTTTTTAAGCATACCCCGTAGTACAACCAGAGAGTGCATATGATTGTTGGTGGTTAGGTGTTAGGTGAAGATGGAAATTGAACAGTTTGGGAAAACTACAGGGAATTCGCATTCATTAAACGAGGAACTTAGCGGCGGAAACGTGTACAGGAGGTAAAAATTTCCGAAAAAAATCTAAGAGGCAGGTCCACACATTCTTTGAATGTGAGAGATGGAGGGCGATGGAGGAAATCCACGGTAGCATGGCCCCGGACAATATCGTCGTGGTTATGCTACAGAGCGAGGAGAAGTGGACGAGGGTTGTGTCCTTTGTGGAAGCAATTCTCAAGCAAAAGGAGAGGGACGCTAACCTTATGCCCCATCGGGACGTGGGGTTGGCTTTCCTCTAGAGAGATGGGGGATTGGTAGACGGTCATGCCGGACTCGCATCGCTCTTCTCTGGAGCCTAGCTTTGGAGCCCTAGCATAGCCCGTAGTACAACCAAAAACTTTGTTCGGTATCCCATTATTTTACTAGTAACGTGGAACAAATTGATTATGGTGCCGACATTTTTAATAATTTTTAACCAGTATTTAAGAATTTATCTTTGGAAACTTTTTGAGGCACATTTTTACGTCTGTAGTACGTTCTTCATAAATCGCTTTCGCAACCGACTACTCAGTATCCTCCACTAGCTTTATATGTTTAATGAAAAATGTTACCTTTAATTGTGCATGACTTATCTTTATGACTACAATGTCAAGAATGAAGTTGCCCCTTTATTGCTCCTCCTTATATATCTTTCGGAATTTAATTCGTTACTGATGAGATCTTGTTTTCGAGATTTTATATTTTGAGAAAATATTATTTCTTTATTCTTGTCTTATTTTTAATTAATTCTTAGCAAATTATTATAAATTCATTTATGTTAATGGATAACTAAATTTAATAGTTTCTCTTCGATATCGAGCTAAAACCATGATAACAGGCGCTCACAACACTGCGCAACGTTAAAAAAATGTCCATGTAGGAAAACTAATTTTCCTACTGACTTGAATGGCGACGAAGTAATTGCAACGTTATTCACTCCCGGTGCTTCAGACTTTGTATATATTTGCTGGCAAATTAATTTACTTGGCTGTGGTCTGCCTAAGTAATTGTTGTTTTTTCACTAAACTTGATTTAGGGAGCTCTTTGCAAAATCTTACTGCAATCAAGGTCATGTGTGCATTTAGCTTTTTGCAATTATATGTTCCTGTTAATTGGATTTTCAATTCAGTTCTGTAAAAAAATTATCCCCTGCCCATTAGTAATGATATAAAGGGAACAGCCGATGAGGGCCCTAAAGGGAAAAACAGCCCTATTTCAGAACATGACGCAACGTACCCACAAACGCACTCACATATGTACATACCCATAGCATCTCCCACAGGACCCTTAGGGAGTCGCTCTTTGTTAAGTGCAGATCAAAGTAGCCAACCGGGGAATTATAATAGGTAGCCGATGAGCTTGTGAGGAAGGACTCAAATGTTATTATTTATCTGGCGAAGAGATCCATAAGTAGATCTCTGGAATCGGTAATAAGTGAGATTGGTTGCACAAGATTTACAATCTTTTGTTGTACTGAGAAACTAAAAGAACGCTCAACAAAGTCATGAATAACAATTTTCACTCTACTTCAATATGTAGCAAATTAACAAAAACAATAATATTTCTTTAATCAGTACACAAGATATGATAAATGTTTTCAGATACAAAAACAGTTCAATAATCAGTAATAAATTCATACTGGTAGAATTACGACCACCATATTTAATAGCAATACTATTATGAGGCATTAAGTTGTAGCTAAATTAAAATTTGGTCCTTAGAGATTAAACTTTGCTGCAATAAGGTACATGCTAGAGTTAGGCTGGTGCTCAGAAAGAAGCTTTTTGAATAACTTAAGAGATCTTGCTCGTTGAAGAGTTTGAGGTAGAGAGCGCCACAAATGTATTATCTGCACAAAGTAAGAGCCCTTACCGATAGATCTGTGAAAACGTGGGACAAGAAGGTTTCGATGCCTCGACGATTGCAGGTATTCTATACGATCACGAAGATATGTAGGTTGACGAGACTGAAGAAGCTTGAAGAGAAACGCCAGAGCACGGCGCTTAACACTTTACCGAACGATAGCCTATTAATCGACTTTTTGTTGCCAACGCCTACCGACCGATAGCCTATTAATCGGCTTTTTATCGCCAACCCCTACCGACAGATAGCCTATTAATATTAGTATTGAGGTACATTGTTCACTTAAGTGCGTTGCTTCATACACCGTTTTTAAAAAATTTACCGTTCACGATGACCGAAAAAATGGTACCGGAGAGTTTTATTTAGACGATTTATCAGATTGTCCTGACAGTTATTCAGGAAGTGATAGTGGTGACGAAAGTGATGGCAGCGATATAATAATTCGAAAGCGGAGTTCTGTATTGCCACTAACATGTAGTGATTCAGAAGACGACGAGATAAGTAACATCGACGACGATACAAATAACATTGAAGATGACGATGATATATGGTCGACAGAAGATGAAGCAATAATTTTGGAACCTTTTGAAGGCAGCCCCGGCATAAAAATTATGCCTAGTTCTTCAGAAAATGTGATGGACATTGTCAATTTATTTATTGGAATGGACTTTTTCGAGCACTTAGTGAAGGAATCCAACAGATATCATTACCAGATCATGCAAAAATATAAAATTCCATCAAGAGCGAAAAAGTGGACAGATATAACGGTAACGGAAATGAAAAATTTTTTAGGACTAATAGTTCTAATGGGTCAGGTAAAAAAAGATGTGCTTTACGACTATTGGTCCACAGATCGAAGTATAGAAACTCAATTCTTCTCGGAAGTCATGAGCAGAAATAGATTTGTGCAAATAATGCAGAGCTGGCATTTTTGCAATAACGACAACATTCCTCAAAATGCACATAAGCTTGCTAAAATCCAGCCTGTCCTTGACTATTTACTGCGAAAATTTAACGATGTATATAAGCCCAATCAACAATTATCTTTGGATGAATGCATAATTCCGTGGAGAGGTCGGCTATCCATTAAAACATACAATCCGGCAAAAATTACAAAATACGGAATACTTGTAAGAATGCTGTGTGAAGCTGTCACAGGATACATATGCAATTTTCACGTGTATGCTGCTGATGGCAAAAAATTGGAAGATACGGTTTTAACGTTTATTGATCCATACAAAAACATATGGCACCACATTTATCAAGATAATTATTACAACAGCGTCAAAATGGCTAAAATTCTACTGCGAAATAAAGTGCGAGTGTGCGGAACCATTCGAAAAAATAGAGGTCTTCCTCCATCACTACCAACATTACGACTTTCAAGAGGTCAGCACGAATTCCGTAGGAATCGTCAAATTTTGTTAGAAGTATGGAATAATGGAAGAAGAAATGTAAATATGATATCTACTATACATTCTGCACAATTGACGGAATCCACAAGCAGAAGTAAAAGATCAAATGCCCCAATACAAAAGCCTAATTCCATTATAGATTATAACAGATATGTGAAGGGCGTAGATCGCGCGGACCAATATCTAGCATACTATTCCATTTTCAGGAAAACAAAAAGGTGGTAATGTTTTTTATAAACTGTGCTCTTTTTAATTCATTTAAAACATACAGAGTTTTAAACGGAAAAACTATTACGTACAAGAAATTCCTGCACAAAGTGGCACTTTCGTGGATAGAAGATAATGAAACTAATTGTATGGAACAAGATGACGATATACCCAGTTCTGCACCTACAAGGAGAGCACCCACATTAGACAATCCCAGAAGACTCTCGAATTTCGGAAAACATAAACTTATAAATATAGTAACTAGCGGTCGAAGTGTGAGACCCCAAAGACAATGTAGACTTTGTGCTGTTCAAAAAAAAAGAAGTAGAACATGTTTTGTTTGCAAATTTTGCAATGTTCCATTACATAAAGGTAGCTGTTTTGAACGGTATCATACCTTGAAAAAATATTAATTATTTCTTATTTCAAGTATGTGAATATATGGATTATGGTATTTTTACATAATTATTAAACTGAAAGCCATTGAAATATATAAAATAAATGTAATTTATCATTAATATCGTGAAAATAAAACATTTTATTAAATCTAATTATCCTATAATAACAGAAAGCGGACAATTCTATCTAAGCATACGAAACGCACAGATACTCCCGTGATATGGTCTAGAGTCTAGACCGAAAAACAGCCGGCGCCTGGAAGAATCTGCGGCTGAGCGGCCGGTCGGACGTGCGTATGCTGTTGAACCGCTAGCGGTCGGTAAAGTGTTAAGAAAATGTCAATAGAACAACCCAATAACGACGGGACAAGAGAGCTCACTGATTCCTGCGACATAAATTAAAAACAAATCTGATACAATCATTAAATGCCACTGTCAGTTTACCCCTACAATTTGAATCTAACTTACGAAAAAGTATGCTACCAAATACAATACTCGATAACGACAGATGGATGGGGCCGCTATTTCCGAAGCATCAAGACAACTGTAGTCAAAAATTTGTCCCAAGAGAAAGGCTTCGCTGCTTGTGCAGTGATGTCTAAACGACGTAAATTACGCCATTGTCGGCGCGTAAAAAATGACGTAGGCTTCGCCGCAGTATTTAACGTAGTCAACAATGTAAACAATGAATATTATATGAATTAAATTATGAAATAAACTTGAGAAAGTGGTAAGAGGAATGTGCGAATAAACGATGTTTTTAGCACTATTATCCGTAAAATATTTAGTTATTGTTTCATAAGCATTTATTTCCTAATATATTTTATCTATTATTTGAATTCAAAAACCTTAAAACGTTTGTTTTACTTATGTCGACTTTCAATACTTTAGTTATTGCTCCTTTCGATTTCCGTAAAACGTACATAAGTTCTGATAGAATAGCTCAGATTATAAAGTGGTGAAAGTTTTCAGTGCCAAAATTGAAAAAGTAAAACAGAAATTGATATCAGTAAGCCAATAATTCCTTATTATCCACAAATTAGTATTTAACTTTAAATCAAACTACTGACAATTAAAAAATGGAGAGAGTTGTAATGAAAGGTAATTTTCTTAGGATTTGAGAATAATTTTATATTAGTAGCAATTAGCATTAGTGTTAGTGTTAGTGTTATGATACTTATCACACTACGTCCAAAAACAATCTGATTACAGCGACATGTATTTTATATATTTACAATAACTAGCCTATTTAGTTTCCTGCTTGAAGTATTTTTTGCATCTCAATGAATATAAGGTTCACAACCACCGAGTAGAAAACAAAGGGGATTAGATAAGAATTTAAAAATTAGCTACTATTTTTCTAATAGTGAGAAAGAAGTTACATTAACAAGTTGGGTGCCAGGGTACCACCAGTGCGTCCCGCAAAAATACCTGTCTACTAGTCAGGGTACCACTGGTGCGTTCTGCAATAATACTTCTTCACAGGCGTGGGTACCACCCGTCGCGTCGTCCCGAATTAATACTAATTGCATTTTCTGGAACCACGTAGGTACTTTAAAAAAATGCGTAGGTTGGTGAAATTTCTGGGCGCGGTCTGAGAAATGCGATTATTATATTTTATTAAAACAAAGGTTATTGATATAAAATAACTTTAAGAGGATCTAAGGTTTAAGATCTGAGGAAATCTGGAAGGTACAGCAACCCAAAGAAACGGTAGCTTTGTCCATGTCATTATAAGCCGAAGGAGCTGTCCTAAGGGCTCAAAAATAACAGACTAAAATATTTCTGTTGTGTCAGGGAAGAACAGATTAAATCGATAGTTTACAAATTTGATTTATGTCGTTTTTCCTTATACTTGTAAAAAGCGGCAATTACAAGAGTATACGAGATCTTGAGTATATATCCTTTTTTGCCTGCAGATTTGATAAATTTTTCATGTTCCTTGTTTTCATGTTAGCCAATAACAGTAGCCGTGTTTTTTTGATCGGAACCGGATCATTGAAAATTTTGAATTAAATTGACTTCCTAAACACAGGCAAATAATCGGCGATTTTGAAATCTGAAAAAATTCATCAGATTGCCATGAGGTTGAATAATTCAAAACTTCATAACGTGAACTCGATATTTTCTAGGTTCTATTTTGACATTTCCTACGGTTCAAAATCATGGCAACTTGATTAATTTTTCAGACTTTGAAAATATCAACTACTTATACACACAGCTAGTCTCGAAATGTTTTATTAACAGAAGCAATAAGAAAATTGGATGTGTCTGACACTTCTGGTAGGTAACGTAGAAAATCTATGTCATTTTTCAAGCAAGCATATATTTTCTAGTTGTAATATTTCCAGTTGGACGCTGTTTAGAGAAGATACGCATTGTATATTAATTAGAGACAGTATGAATCAAAGCATGCACGGTTAGAAATTTTGGTATAAAAGATAAAATTATTTATCCCAAAGAATTTACAAAATTATTTATTCTATATTTGGTATGAGTCCCGATACATTACGGAGTATAGAAAATACGTGTATAATTTTTTACTGATTCTTATAGGAAAAAAAATTCGTATTCAGTGTATAAGTGGTTAGTATTATTTCCATAGGAGTTAAGATAAATATAATAAGAAGGACGTATAAATTCCATACAATGATGTATACATACACACAACTTACAAATGCTTTAAACATTATTCAAACTACAATCATAAAATCTCAGAAGTTATGGGATAAACGATGCTATAGGATAAATTTATTTATAGTTTCTTGGTATAAATACCCGGTTATGCAGAGTAAATTCATATTTTCGTAGAGTCGATATGTCATGCGCAGTTTAAAGTAAATTCGTGTGCCTGTGTAAGACATCAGCAAATAAAGATTCTGCCAGTGTACAAATAAAAAACGTACTCGGTTTATAGTAGAAGTGATCGTTTTTCTGAACTTTTCGAATTTGTGTGTCCTCAGTTTTTAATCGGCAATTCAAGATATACACGGAACCTCTTAGAGTAAATGGTAAGTTTTCAAATATTTGCAAACGTTCACGCTCTAATATATATTTTGTTTTTCTTTCCGAAGACTGGGATCCTGCAACACTTTGGTTATAAACTTCTTACTCTAAATACTATCTCCTCCTGCAAATGGAAGAAAAAATTAAGTCGAGTTCTTTTAAAGTATTTTCAGATGTGACAAATCAGCACAGGAATTCAGGAATTTATATAAATAAATGAGCGTGTGTTCTAGATGAGCATTGAAGAACAAGCTTGTATATGCAACTTGAAAGATACTAATTGGAGGAAGGGGTATATGTCATTATTCACTTAAGGTGAGCTACCAATATTCCGCTTTAGATTCGTTTCGATATTTAAATGGTCTAAAACGCTGTATGGTTGACTCACCAGGTGAATAATGACACACTTTTAGTTTGTCTATCCTATCTGGTATATATTTTATATGACAAAAGCATATTTACGTTTTATGCAAAAACAATATAAAACCTATACCCTGTACATATAAATATGTTTAATAAACCTCTCGTATCCAAAACATCATGAAGTGATATAAATCCCTACATACCATTTCGATATAGCTCTTATACTATTTGTGGAATAAAGTTTTATAAGATTGAAATGTATATAAGCAATAAGAATTTTTGAATGGACCTATATAGATATGAAAATTTATAAAATTTACACCAACATTTCTAACCGTGTGGACTTCGCTTTTGTTTTGTCTAATGTTCTTTGTGTATAGGACGCTGCTGTCTCCTTTGACTGTCAATTAAAAAACTATGTTTTAAAAGCAATTTTTTCACTGGGTTGGCTCTACCAAAAGTTTACATTGTCTACGTATACTATGAATTATCTACATTGTATACGCATTGTTTACCCCAGAATGTAAACAATGCAAATCTACGCCTAAATGCCCATCACGACATGACGTGACAGGAAGTGAAAGTGTATGGCCAAAATAAATGTTGAGAGTATTTCTTTGATGGGCTGGAAGAAGATTACAAGTCAGAATAATAATTTCAGAATAAATTTTACAGGAGAGTGGAAAAACTGAAAAATTCTTTTTCGTTTACACCAATGATACATTTATTGTAATTTCACCAAATTTTGACTTATACTCCTCTTCCCGCCCATCAAAGATTTAATACCTTCTCTGTGAATGCTCCGGCTTAGAGCAGGGAAGGAAACGCGTAATTACTTATTCGACTCACTGCGGGAGCTAGGAGATAAAATGTTACGTGAAATGGCAAGGTTCATCAACTCTTGTGACTGGTTCTAGTAGTCCCCCGCCCCTGTGCTTTCATTCCTTTACAGCGCTTTTAAGTGGTGTTCCATGCTATGCGGTATTACAATGTACCTTTTTCTAGGCCTAAATGAGACTGGCTTTATGGTTTCTGAGTGGCTATAACCTACCCTAACCTTACCTATGTCTGTGAGTATTATATACTACTGTTTCTATTTACATTGTTAGCTATTACTGTCGCGAGGTCTAAGAATTTAAAAGCTCTTTTAAAAGGGCCGGAAACCTGTTCGATAGACGCATATGAAAGCAAAGTTAAGCGTCTATTAGTACATATGAAAATGTCTTCGCTATTTATCCTACTCCCTTCCTGTTATTTTTTTACACAAGATGGAACTTTGCCTCGAAGATTGTCTATAAGGAATTACGAGGCCAGCCTGAAATTACTAAGATAAGGGAATAAAGTATGAGCTAGAAGCACAAAACTTTACGAGTATTTAAAGTAGTTACACTTTGCTTCAATAAAATTCTGTATGGGAATTTTGACGTCACACCAATCGTTTTCCGAAATGGAGTTAAAATACACAGTTATGACTAGGTCGATCCCTCCCCCTGGAGTAAAACAACCATCATATTAATTCCTATTAAATCTTTGATTCGCAGATTTTTGAGAATTTCACGCAATGTGTATACAAGGATGCTATAATAGTCTTCGGTCCCTGCGGTTCCCACGAGTTCTGCCCCCTCTCTCTACGTCATCCTGAAATTTTATTAAATTTTTAACCACTACTTTTGGGACCTGACAAGGTCCAGTACAAAGGACAATGCTAAAAAAAACCCAGGCCCGACACAAACGAAATCTAAGTCGGATTTTTAGTAATAATTAGCGACAAATTATTATAAGAAAGGCATTATCGAAATCGATGGCTAAATCCGTTAAAATGCTATTTTTCTATGGCAGTATTTACTTTAAGTCACCTAAAAATATTCCTGTTTTAGTGTGATCTTTCCTTTTATTATTATACTGTTATTTGTAAAATACTTGTCCTTACTTGTTACTTACACTCTTGTAAGTTTACCACGTTTCTATTTCGCTCATACAGATAACGGGATTATGCACAGCACAGCCGGGGCCCGTGGCCAAATAGCGGGCAGTCCTTCGAGAATCTTCGTTGACGTTACATTTGTAGTAAATTCTACGTTTTAATGTAATTTTAGAGATAAATAAAATATTTTATGGTTAGAGAATTTTGTTTGAATTTAAAAAATACTTTGAATTTTATTAAAAATGGAAAGCACACTATCACTATCAGAGTCATTTGCATTATTGCTCTTGTATTCACGGGAAAAGAACATTAGGTAGCTGCGCCCATATAATGTGTATTGTGTATTATCTTGGGTGGGCTAGATACCAAGAAGATTTTAATCATCCCGCAAAATTTTTAGACAATGTAGTGCTAGATTTAGATTTAAAAGCCCATTAATGTATGTCCCTTGAGAAATAAATGTTTTTTTCTAAAATATAAAAGTTTTTTCCCCTCGTGAACCTAAAAAATATATAGGCTCTAAGAACTAGTCAAACCAGTTATATTACAGCACCTAGTATGCTACAGGTAATTAATAGAAATGGTTATTTTAGGAAAGCAAATCCTGCCAAAGAAAAATAGCAATTTCACTCTTTTAGCCATCGATTTCGATGATGCCCTCTACACAGTATTTAATCACCTATTATTACTAAAAACCTTAGATAAATTTCCTTTGTGTCGGGCTTGGGTTTTTTCTCCATACTAAATTAGCATTGTCCTTTATCCGGGGAATTAGGATAAAGGACGGGCATCTTGTTAGGGCAAAGGTCTGTGTAGCGGATTGTAAGAAGACGTCCTGTTGGTTCCAAATTCACTGGCCTTTATTTAGTTTTTTTCTCAAATATAATTCAATTTAATAATCACTAAATTAATCACAAAATTCACTTAATATTACACTATCACTACTTCACTTCACAAAATACTTTTTTTTATTCCACGTTGAATCTGAAAAGAAAACTGAAAATTGCACTTAGAATCACAATAGGGCATGCGGTGATTCTGTTGCAATTTTCGGAAAGAAATTTTTTTTGGAAAAGTTTTTTTTTTTTTTTGTTTTAAAATGGCTACCACCTGATGTGATCAAAAAACCTTGCACCTTGGCATATGGTTTTTCCTCGATAATTGAAGATCAAAAGAGAGCGAGTCCTACATCTCACGCTGCTTTTATAGTCGAAGCCGCCATATTTTACAGGAAATGGATGTCCATAATTTGTATATTTTTTCAAATATCTTCCCTTAAAATTAACTCAAATTGATTTCATAATTTTCTTTGCCAAAATATTTATCTATTTTTGATCTTCCCATAAATATTTTCATTGAATTTCGCAAATTTGATTAAAAGATTTAATTCTGCTATAATATGGCGATGGCAGACATAATTGTTTCGATTTCCATTTATTTCGCCGGAGAGAGCAATTTTGAGAGTTAAGTTGTGCTGTCTCATTCGCAAGTGCTCTCTCTTTCGCACTTATTGTCACGAATATATAAATAAAAAATCGCGAATATCGCGAAAACCGCCGTAAATATCGCGAATCTGGCAGCACCATCAAATTCGTCGCGAAAATTTACTCCGATTTAATGTGTCAAATGCCAGCTGTTCGTGAAGTTCGCGATGTTTTTGATCGAAGTAGTAACGCGCGCGAGTGAAGTGATTTCTCGTAAAATTAAAGTGATTTTTGCTGTTATTGTGCGAAAAAAACAGGTGAGTGTAGTAAAACTTATCCCTTTATAATGTTTTCTGTGAAAGTTATTCTTAATTTCATAGAAATTTGCAAATTCGCGGACACCTGTCAAGGTGTAAAGTTTTTTGCGAATTGTCACCTCAGGTGTCTGTGTTTTAATCTGTGCTATGTTGCTTGTTTTATGTTTTTGTGTTATTAGTTTATGTCTGTGCATGAAATTCGGTTAATTTTTTTATGTTTTTAGTTTAGCCTGTTGTTGTTGTTGTTGTAATTTTTAAGATTTCAATTTCTTTGTAGTTTTTGTTTGCTTGAGTGCTACTTTCTTGTTTTTCATGTTGTGTTATTGTTTTGTTTGATGTTTATTTCCTATTTTTCAATTTCTGTTCTCTTTTCAGGAAAGTTATCGCATCTGTCGGGAATCCCAGGTGCCAGTAAAACTTTAAATATTTGTTATAAAATTTTTATTAGTTACCCTTTCCTTTCTCTTTTAGCGTTGAACAACTACCGAAAACATAAAATACTATTATAAAACAATACAATTCCTTTTAATTTCAGGAGTTTTGTTCTGAATTTTATGTTAATCCTTTAGCTTTAAAGAGATACCACATAAAAATGTACCAGTTATTAAAGCCTTTCAGTAAACTCAACCTATCGGCAGGATTCATTAAAATAAAGTTTATTTATCTTTCTTCAAAAGGTTTTGTTTTTATCTGTCATAGATACCTGCAATTGAACGGTCTTGAAAGATACAATAATTGGATTGTGCGATGTGCGGTTGTCTAATATCTTTTTAAGGGCCTATAGCAGATTCATTTAACGTGATTCCTGAACCCTCAATCGTGGAGCTTTGCGAATGCTATTTCATACGACATCTTCCTTAGGAGCTTATCATCACACCAAAACGCCCGGAGAGAAAAAAATAAAATTGTTGCATCACGCGAAGGGCGAACAGAAGCAAGCCCTTCTCTAACTGAAATCTGGTCCTTCGGGACGATAAGTAATAAGATAGCAAGCAAAAGTTGCCTTCTATTTGGGAACTTCAAGTTACTAATTAAGACTTTTACTTATGGACTGTCACGTACCTGTCATTTGCTTCACCTCCCTAAAAAGCTTCCTGTTTTTCGGTTTTGGTAAATCTGTATTTGACATGAGCATCGGCCAATTTGGAACTTTTCTCCTATAAAACACTTCACATTCTTTGTTCAATTTTCGTTTGAGGGCTTCTGTCCAATGTTTTTCACCCTATGCCGATGACATAGAAAGCCATCGATTGTGAAAACACGCAACTCGCCAAACAATGCCCCTATGGATGGCGATGTAAACGCCACATACTGTGGCTTTCTTGCCCATCGAGAAAGTTGTGGCAAGGGTGAACAGAAACGTTTCATTTTCATGCGATTATATTATTGTATTTTCTATGCTATAAGACAATTATTTAGGGGCTTTGTGAATAATGTAAGCCGCAGAAATGAGAACAATGAGGAAATTGTGCAGGAAGTAATTATTGTTGCCATCGGAATCGCATGCTTGACAGGTGTCTTACTAATGGTGCCGGATTTATTTTGACAAATTGTTCCTGCATTTAGTTGAATTTCAAAAGCAACATAATCAAACTTACTGGATTACATCAAAGCCAAAAATAAATATTTGAAATTATAGGTAAAAGAGGTTGGAGAAAGCAAAGAATATTTTATAAAAATCCACACAAATTTTTGCCTCTCTAAATCTAGACTGTTACTTGTACTACACAACTTTCAACGAAGCGAAATGAAAACAAAGTGGCAGAAGACCCCAGAACGATAACGTAAATACATACATATATGAAGTAAGGAGGGGAATGTGTGAGGCTATGTACTTCTAATTAAATGTTCCCACATTTTCATCTCTCGCAGCATCATTACATCATACTTTACTGGTATAATCCAGAAATATAATCAGTTTCTTTTCTCCAGAAACAGCAATTTCGATTATCCCAAGTCCTTCTCCCAGCCGTCAAGCCATAACAAACGTGGCGTGTTGTGCTTTCTGATCCTTAGATATATAGTATCCGACGGGACAATCCTAGTTTCGAATCATCCTGTTTTATTTTATTATTTACTAGCTGGGGTACCCGGCTTCGCTCAGAGAGTGGATATGAGATTGTATGGTAGTTGAAATAAAAGGATGAACTTTAAAATATAAGAGATAAAAAATTTTTTTAAACAAATTCTAATTCTAATTACAATACTTGTTTATAAACAAAATTTTTCATTTTGTTATCCGGGGTATATATGTACAAATTTTTCAAATTTCCTACTCGAGAGCAAGCTACGTGTAGTTGACCGTGAGAAAAGCATGAAATTTTGGTCAAAGTTAGCGGTTTGCTGCAGCAGCTGGAGTCTCGATTACAAACAGCTTTTTTAAATGCTGAGAATCGTCTCTCGGCTAAAATAGACGAGGCTATATGCGAAATTAAGGGTCGTTTGGACAGTCTGGACAGTAGACTAACTGAGGTGGAGAAGAAGCATAGTCAATTAGCATCTGAGAACGAGGAACTGCGTAGGATGAATAGGCTTAACGATGCTGTCATAAGGGGCATACCTGTATTACCTGACGAGAGTCCGTATAGTGTACTGAAGCAAATCGCTTCTGTGCTCAAGTTTGAATTATCGCCTTTTACGGTAGCTTATCGTAGCAGGGGAAATCAGTCTCGGGTTGGCGTGGATAGGCCGATAATCGTGAGATTTTCCTGCATCAATGAAAAAAAGTCCTTCTTTTTAGCTCTTCGAAAACACAAGCGCTTGAGACTGCATGAACTTGGTGGATTTAACTCGGACAGCCTTGTTTTCATTAATGAAAGCCTGACTCCCCGCAATCAACATTTCTTACGAGAAGCTCTTAAACTCCATAAGCAAAAGAAACTTGCGTCTGTCTATACGTCCAATGGCATAGTGTACATTAGACACATGAAAAACGAGGTACCGACTAAAGTTTCCAATATTGATCAATTGGTTGCCTGTAGAGATCCTGGATTTTGTGGAGATGCGGAATCTGTCAACAAATAACTGTACAGTGCTAGATAATTATTTAATGGTTATACTGTTTTCTTTAACATAATGCTATCTTTAGTCTGTATTATTAGTTTTCTTTGGTTAAATTTTCTCTTTTATAATTTCTGCAATTCTTTCTATTCTCTTAATAGTGTATGTGCAATCCTACCTGCTGTGTTGCTATTTACCCAACTTTTTTCTCAGTTTGGCTGCTCAGGTGGTGGTCATGTATGCGTATTCCTGCACCGACTCGTCAGCGTGGGGTTGATCGATCATGGGTAGTGGCTCTATATCGAGTAACAAGGTAAGAACTATGATCAATATACTGAACGGGAGGTCTGCTGGGCTTAATGTTTGCTACTTAAACACTAGGAGTGTCAAATCTAAAATTGACGAATTAAGGGAGATGCTTGTGGGTACGAATCTTCATGCGGTTTTAATTAGTGAATCGTGGTTAAACAACACTATTCCCTCTGCCCTTGTCTCTTTGGCAGGTTTCAAACTTTTTCGCTGCGACAGGGTCGCTAGAGGTGGCGGCGGGGAAGGCCATATATGTACGCGAATGTTTTAAATCTAAAATTGTATGTCATTCTCACTCCAGTGAGTTAGAGTTTATCTGTATTGAAGTGGATACCGGACTTGACAAGTGCGTTCTATGTTCAGTTTATTGTCCTCCGAGATCCT
>QYTT01090470.1:0-12894 GCA_006980735.1 Dasypogon diadema
AAATAACAGACCGCCATTCAAAAAGTTATTAGATTACTTCTAGCCTAAAAAATGTGATATTAATACATTCTGGTATGCATAGATACTTGCGATATCTTTGGATATGCTTAAGTGTTTACTTTTTGCAGAACTCCCCAATTTTACTCTTTTTATTTTCTAAGATTAAAAACTAATTTGAAATTTCGCGGTTTTTGCTAAATGCCTAGCCAGACAAAAAGCGATATCTTCTTCTTTCTGATTCAGCATCTTGATAATTAAAAATTAAAAGATATTAAGATCCGACACCATATGCCAAGTCATAAAATTATTATGATTATTACGAAGGCCGCAACAATACCGACAAACGATAGATTTAATGACATCACCAAGTCTTTCTGGACACCGTTTCGACTAGATAGACCGGCAGAAAACTGCCAAGTCACACATCTTCAGGTAAACAATCTTGGCGAACTGAAACGCATACCTTTACTTAAATTAGATGACTGGCCACAACACCAGTCCAGGCTTCATTAAGCTAGTTATTAACGCATGATTTACTTTGTCGAAAGTCTGTAAATTAATTGCAATAAATTATGTCCATTAGAGGAAATTAAAGGGGTTCACTCAGGTGTGAAGTTCTATTTCTGTGAATTACCTTGAATTCCCAGTTCAGAACGATCCTCCAGTAAAAGTTTACTCAAGCATAGTATTGCCCGTTGGCAGCGAAGCATCCGATTCTTTGACACTTCTTAAGTTAAATATGGAATCGAGCTCCAGATTGTTCCTGATGAAATTTTCTTTTTTTTCTTCTAATTTCACTGGAACAAATTGCTGTTCCGCTATCCCTTTAAGTACAAACCATTCCCTGAAAAATCTGTGACCGGTAACGTAATGAGCACAGGCTCTAATTGGGCGCTTATGTCACTTAGCGGACTGATTTTGTTGTCAAATTGTCCAATTGTCAAATTGCGGTAACTGACAATTTTGAGAGTTGTGAGTAATAGCCCCAAAAATGGATAGATCTTGTCGGCAGTTATACATTACCACCTGAAACGTGTTTTTCTTCCATAACAACTGTGCGATTATATGGAATTCCTGAAATGTTATTATGCTGTAATAGGCTTGTTTCCGAGCCAGTGCTTTTGTGTTGCTTTGACTGCCTCCTGCCGCGGATTTGAACCTTGTCCTTCTCGATTTCCTTAATTCGAGGCGATAATCTTATTAGGTGGTGGATTTTCTTTTATGGTCAGGTGTTTAGTTTGAGATGGAGTTATTTGGGTTATTTTGATGCTAACGACGGATATCCTTTTTTTACGTATTACGAAATTGTTTTTGCAAACATGTAAAAAATATGTGCTCGAAATTTTATAATCATTTCTATTAATAAACAAAAACTCATTACGATGAAAGTATATATGACACGTTTAATAGAAAAAATTGGAAAATCTGAAACTAGTTATGAAATTTTGATAATAGGAAACCATATTTGAATACTTTGTATTACAACACTTCTGAATGTGGTGCTCTTCTCAACACAATTAATAATTAATACAATTCATTTATTTACAATACTAATCTCATATAATGACAGAATTTTAACAATAATTTAATTACAATTTTTTTTAATTCATTATAACTCTAATTACATATTACTCTTAATAAACCTAACTACCTCCTTTCGAAATGCCGACACATTATCAATACTTCTTATGCTCTTTGGTAGGTTGTTGCTCAATTGAATTCTCGTACCTTTGTAAAAGAGAGAGTCCTGTGTTCCTGGGTTCCTCAGAAGTCTCATTTTTATACCCTAAATGTAGGGTATTATAGGTTTGAGCAAACGTTACGTGTAACGCATTGAAATATTCATGATACACATAAATAAATTACATTGCCGATGTCCGTCTGTCTGCCCGTCTATCTGTCTGTCTGTCTGTCTATCCGCGAGTTATCTCAAGAACGCCTTAGAGACTTGAAATTTGGTATACAGATACTTTATTAAAAAGGAAAGATTAAATTCGTAAATGGGGCAATTTGTACAACTCCTTCATAGAGTTGCCATATGAAACCTCCCGGTATGTCAATTAAAAAATCGATATTTTCCTTCTAAAACGAGAACGCTTCGAAGTATGGATAAAATTCGGCTGGCAAGTACTTTAGTAAAATCTAAATATCCTGGCAGAAAATTAACCAAATCGACCAACTCTTTCAGAGGGCTGCCATATGAAAGTTTTATTTTTAAAGCCGGAAATGTAATTTTTTTTTTTTAAGTTTTTGCGATCGCCATGAAAATATGAATACATAGGTTTTCGAGGTCGCTAATTGCGAATTCAGAGTTGGATTTCTTAAATTCAAAATAACCGATCCAATATGGTGGACAAGATTTTCTAGACGTCGATGGAATGTTGGCAAAATGACGGATATATAGGTTTTTTGAGCTGATAATTACGACTTTAACCTTAACGCTTAAGAATTCAACATGGCGGATCAAATATGGCGGTCGTAAATGTTAACTTTTTAAAGAGTTTCTCGATCACCATGAAAATAAGTCCATATGAATTTTTGGAGGTCGCTGATTTCGAATCTGGAGTCAAAGCAAATCAAATCAAAACTATCAAACAGTAATTTTTACTTCGACCCTGTCAACTATAGTATTAATAAGAAATACTTGTCAATCTTGCGTCTATCTTCTGATCATCGCCTGAATAATTACGGAAGTAATAACTATGCTTCCTTCTTTACTCCCGTAGGATGAAATCTTAACAGAATTTTCTCACATAATAATTTTTAAATTGTTTGTCTTAATGTGAAATATCTCTTCAGATTTTTAAGTCTAGATTTCAATTAGCACCCACGCAAGGTCTTAAATTCATTGTACCCTACTGTTGCACTGACCCAAAGATGAGAGACCAGTAAAAGCCATGCGCTGCTAGTGTAATGAAAGTAAACCGTTAAAATGCGTCGTTACTGTCATTCTTAAACTCTGACAGACCCCCTGATCCAATGTATGATTAACGACATTAACTGAAAGCGACTATCGTCTGAAATGTATACAATTTTACAAGTTTTAACCAGAATAAGCCCACGCGAAGAGAGTTTATGATTTGAGACTGCTTTCTTCATACTTTGGGGTACTCGTTAATTTTTGACAGTACGGCATCATGTTGTCTCTCGGTGATGACTAATGACTTAAGCGATTCATTCCTTTCTTGTTCTTAGTGGGTACAAAAAAGTGTCAGCTCATCAGACAACTTCCTTAATGCCATTGAGAATCATGCATCAAACATCCTTGGCTCGAGAAATTATTTTCTGATGACAACGTATGCTTCCATAATTAGAAGCAAAAGAATATAATACCAAGCGCTCAGCGAGGTATTTCAGGTGCCAATCGATCATGTTTGGTCTTCTAACTCGGCGGCTACTTTGGTGCAATTTCCTTGTGTCTATCTTAATAGTTACTTTATTTACCTTTATTGTTACTGGTCAATGATTGACAGCTCTTTTTACTCACTTTGCTACCAGACAAAATTTGTTCTTTTCCCTTCTCCTCTGCAAATGAAGAATGTCATGGTTCTAATTGACCGTAGGATGCTTGTGTAATTGTTTTCGAAATTTTATTAGCCATTCGCTGATTTCGCTATTCTCAACTATAAATATGACGATATGACATGCTGACTGCTGATATAAGTGAAACTAATTACTGGCTCGTGAATAAATACTCGTCGTAGTCGTGATTACCTTTTTTTGCCTGGCCGAAAGGTTTCAATGGAGCCCTTGACGGAAAATGAAATGAAATGAGTCAACACTTGACTGAATGATGAGGTTCTGACATCAAATCTTAGATTGGAAAATTATTTAGAAAATTAAACAAAATAAATTCTTCTTGCGTTGATAGTTGTAGGATTTGTATATAATTGAGGATAGCTAATGGCAGCATTCAGTGAAGCACGATTTTCATTATACATCGTGTCATGGTCTCTAAAAATTAAAAAATAAAAAGAAGATTTGTTCAAGTTCACAAATAATTGAAAATCTAAACTAATTAGAAATTCTTATTTTATATACGCTTTTTGGCATATACTGCTGACTGCAATACTGATTTGATCTGATGTCTTGAATCTTGTGAATTTTGCCTTAACTGGTACTATATAGGGTATTTCCACCTCATCAGTATTATCCAAAATCTCAAATATTTCTCTAAAAAACATGTAAAATCCTTATCTTATCTGAAAAGCATAAATTTGATGGATTTTTAACGAATAAAAGATGCAAAAATAAAAATTGGGACAAAAACTGTCATTGGTGAATTTGAGTGAAAAATTGTTTATTTTGATTTGAAAAGGGTTGATTTTAGTATGAAACAGGTTAATGCGATTTGAAATTGTGTACTTTTGAGGAGGAAATCGGTACGAAAGGTATGAAAATAAAATTGATAGTGCTCTGAAGATGGTCTTCTTGTTATGAAATTCGATAATTTTGATTTGAATAAAAGTTATTTTACCGTGAAAAGAGCATACAAGCAAAAAATGCTTCCGCTAAATCACTTATGTAGTAAAGACTCAGCTGGTAAGTACTTGTCCAAAGAAATTGGAATATATTAGTTGAATTCAGCTCTAAAAGAGTCAGACTATATGACGTCTATCTAAATAAATCAACTTGGGCTAGACTGTCCACTAAGCAAAGGACTTGCAGAACTGCACTGCTAGCAGCTTGCATAACCTTAACACACTCTTTAGATATCAACGTGGTCTGTGGTGTTTGGGAACTCTTGAAAATTGAAACTCAAAGAGTACAAATAACAGTACAAACCTTGAACTAGAGATTTTCTGTGACCATATAAATATCGAAATAATTTTTCAAAGACGTTCTTAGATCCAGATAATTTGCGAAAACTCCGTACTTCGAAAGCACCCTGTGCTGCCCACACTGTGACGAACATTTCGTGTCGGCCCTGCGTGGTATCATACTCCGGTGAACTTTTAACATCGAGGATAACGCGTAGGATCAGTCGTCGAGAGTGCTGGCTTCCCTTCTCTGTCCGGCTCATTATGTCGACCATCTCTTGTACCGTATATATCGTGCACCGTCCACATAAGGAACGCGTGCAAAATCAATCCAAATAATAAAAAAAACGTCTCAACCACAGTGGGACAGATAAATTACCTCACCCCTTTGCAGGACCCAAGTTAAGTCAACAGAGAAAAAAAAAGAAAAATCTGTAGGCGTACGCCTTTGTCCACACTTCAACCATCCGAGAATATCTCATAAAATCTTGCCTTTCGATTTTTCAACCCAAAATTATCTTGAAATATAGGACCTAAAACCCCTGGACCTTGGGTCTTACAATATAAAAGTGAATTATTGAGGTTCTTGGCATTCATCTCGGCCAATATGCATGCCATCAATTTCGGGACAACTCATGACCGATTAGTTCGTTTGATACATGTATTGAGGTATCACTTTGGTTTGACAACTAAATTATCACTGATCAAATGAAATTGCAACAGTTTTTCAAGTGATTTGTAGAGAAAACTGTGGTTGCTCCGGTCAAAAACAGACATTTGCAAGGAGTAATTTCCCGGAATAATCGCATTATTTTAAATTTCTCAAATTCTTCATTCCTCAGGAATGAATACTTTTTGCTCATTGCATCGACAATTACCATTTCTCTTTATCTTGCTCATCATCTAGGCAACACCTCGCACAAGAAGTTATCCTCCCAATGCTCACCGTATTACAGTTTTTGTGTGCATTCAAACCTTCTAACGTTGGGTCAGTAGCAATACACTGATGATTAGACGCAATTCACTCTGTTGAAACAAAAAATTATCCGAACATTATCTGGTGCCAATTATTCTTTAGGCCGTGAAGCATTGATAACATCGGAGAAACGAATGCACCTGGGCCCTTTGATGATACACAAATGCAAAAAGGATGCAACAGGTGCCCCATAATGTAGAAGCACAGACTGCTGTTATTGAGTGGAATTACTTCAGAAGCGAATCCATTGGCTCGAATAATCAATACTCAATTGTAATGATAACTGTGCCCGATACCTGGCATCATCTCAAGCAAACTACCTTCATAATTAGTGATTACATCACATGGCTCTATCCACTGTGGCATAATGTTCAGGTTCTTAACCACAAGAACTAGTTATTCGAATTGGCAGAGTTGACCCGAGTACGCAGCCGTAGTGGGCCTTACGACCTTACCTGGCCATCGATTTACATTCTTCAAATAGGGGAATGGATACTGTAGGGTATCATACGGCCAGGTATTTGAACAAGCAAACAATCACAAGCTATCTAGCTAGGCATGCGCACATCAAAGCGGCGTATAATTTCGATAATTTCAAGTACCGTAACAGAGAAGAGTTCTGTACTGCAGAACCTCGCAGAACTAATTTTATCTAATTTGAAAAACGTGATGGAATTTTTTTCTTAATCTAAACATGGATACGTTTCGATTCATAAGAAATATTCCTAAATTTTGGTATATGAATTTATGACGGGAGAAAAATTGTTACAAGGCCGTTGGGAGTTTCAGAACATTTGATGAGAAAAGTATCTCGGCCTGAAAAGGCCGGTGTTTTCATGATTTACTGCCTTCGATGCGATGCGATGATTAATACACCTTGGGCTTTGGGCCACTTAGCAAAATATTTGCTGTAGGTCTGGAAATGTGACCTCCTTTTAGAGGATATTTTTCTAGGTTGTGAAGATTAAATACTTGAATGGTTTATTTGGATAATTTTTGGGATAGAATGGCAGGTTTTTATTATATAAATTGCTGTTGTAAAGAATATCTTTTAATCTTGATTGGTCTAAGGTATTCTAGGCGAATGGAATATTAAATATGAATCATTTGGGGTCAAGAGGAAACTTAACATAGAGAGTATAAAGTAGATAACACGTTAGATAATCAACGATAATTTCCTCAAAAAAAAAGATAAAAGATTCAAAATGAGTTTTATGGCTTTTATCTCAATGTGTACAAAAAATATTAAAGATAAGGTTTTTACCATATAATTTTACATCCGCATAGAAGCCTATATTACAAATTGAGGACGATTTATTTTATAGGCGCTCTTTTTCACATACTTCCGGAAATTTCAGACTTTCTTCCATTGGAATTGAAGTATGAGAAGGAAATTTTCCAGAAAAATAGAAAATGAAAAACTTGCGATTTTGGCTAATTTGTCGTTTCAAGGAGTCCTCAACTAATCCCCTCCCACCTCTTTTGCAAGTTATAGAATTTCAAATTTCAAAAACTGGTAAAATTTTCAAGAGCCTTTCAAATTCTAATAAATTTTCCGCCAAAATGCTCTATTAGCCATACGTTTCTTTGCAAAATTTTGGATTCCTTGATTTGATGCCGCATAAGTACCTACCTGAGTGCAGCCATTGTCAAGCTATGCGACATTATTTTACGCACGCTTCATCCCCTTATGTCCCCTTATATTCCATAAATGGGGAGTAGTATTTACCGCAATTCGAAGTCGAAATTCATTCCTCTATATTAATTTTTATGGTCATCTGTATCTAATAGTTAAATGCACCAAATCATATTCAATATATAATGGCTAATTAAAAGCAAATTGCAGCGTAATTATTAGCAACGTATAGACTTCCTCTATGCTCTGACATTATTTACATGAAAGTAAATAAACGGTAGTTCAAGGCCGCTGAATTTAGTATTACAACTGTTGTTTTACAAGCAAATTGATAGGCCAATTTCGTTATTAAACTTGTAAATGGGCTAATAAAAAGTAGGAAAATTAATGGTATCTTGTAATGAACGTAAGGAATGAGAGCAATTTCATGTCGTCAACTGGTATGTAATTGCTGCAATCATTACTTAGATTAGTAGAACAATTTACGGATATGTATAAAATCCTTTAGCAATTTAATTTGCATTCAGTACAGGATTTTAGCGAAAATGGATCAAAATATCTATTCAAACTGGGTGGCTACAGTTAAAATGATTTGCAAGTATCAGAAATACTACTTCAAGTTTCTTGGATTATGGCCTCTACCAGAGGGGACCTCTCTTCCCAGGAGGATTCTTTACGAATTGAATTTCGTCCACATTCTATCATTTTGGATGATTATTTATATGTTGTGCATGTTAATGGAACTATTAATGAATTTTAATGATCTTGAAAGAGTTCTCAGTGTGCTTTTTATCTTCTCTACAGAAATTACAATATTGTTTAAATTTGTTGGCTTAAAACTACAAAATAAAACATACAAAAAATTAGAAGATTTGCTATGTGTGAATGACTGTATGCCCAGTAATATCCGCGAGTATAAATTGTTTGAAAAAAATGTGTCGTTAGCAAAATTTACGAGAAATTTGTATGCTAGTATGTCTATGACTGCTGTTATCACCATGTGTTTTTATCCACTGTTTACGGGGGGAAATATGCTACCATTAGTCGCATATTATCCTTTCAACATTAACACTAAAGGAATATTCACTACAGTGTACACTTTTCAATTCGTCGGAGGAGTTCTCCATTGTTTCCTGAATATCTCCTACGATTCTTGGGCTGCATGCCAACAAATTCAACTTTGCTGTCTCCTCGAGTTTCTTGCAGATCGTCTGAAAAATATAGGAAATCAAACAGACTGCCAGCATAAAATTAGATCGAATCTAATAGAATGCATCAACTTCCACAAGCAAATCCTACGGCTGGTCAAAATGCTAAAGAATGTAATAAGAGTCCCATTTACTGTGCAAATAGGAGGATCGGTTATCGTTATTTGTGCAACTTTTTACAGAATGTCATTTGTAAGTGTATCAGAAAACTGCACGATTCGGAGAAATTAATTCAACAATATTTTTTTTTCAATTTTTAATGCAATACATTCCTTTTTATTTTTAGCTTTCACCTGTAAACGATTTTATGGAATTTGCATCACATCTTTCCTATCAAATTTGTCTGATTGCACAGATTTTCATCGCCTGCTATTTTGCAAGTAACCTAGCAGAAAAAAGTGAAATTCTACACTACTCCTTGTATGAAGCCGATTGGATTAATTGGAATTACTCTAATAAGAAAATTATGTTGTTCATGATGCAAAGATTCCAAATTCCAATCAAAATCAAGGCGATAAAGCTGTATACTTTTGATTTGGACTTGTTTGCCACGGTAAAACCCAAGTTTTGCATTTAAGTCAAAACTGGAAAAATATTAAATTTTTTTTTTACAGATTCTTAACAGTTCTTACAGTTACTTCGCCCTGCTTAAAAATGTTAACACTTAAATATGTTTGCGTGTCCACCTCAAGTACACAACGATTATACTATACTCACAGACGTTAATTAAATAAAATATAATCACCACAAGGTAAAATTAATCATTTAAAATGCACATAAGCACTTACAGTCTAGCATAAAGTTAATAATAAAAGATTACAATGAATTGATTAATTTTTTCATTCTCTGACTCGTACTATTTGTCAATGAAGCACACAATAAAGTTTAGGCAGAGGGGAATTTTAGGCAAAAGGAGATTGGGAAATTTTAACCTGACAAATGTCGCAAATAAGCTATAATTTTTGGCATGCAATTTTTACTGTACAACATCATACATCATCTTAAATTTGTATTTGTTGAATTTTTCCAAGCGTTCAAAATCTGCTGTCAATTTGCAATTAAACTAATGATTGAAATTTCATATGATTATATTTTATTAAATATTCGAAATTGTGCAATAAAATAGTTCGCGAAGAAGGATGAATTCATGCATAGAAAGGATATATGTTACGTGGCTTTCCCTTTGCGCTGTAGAAACCTAAAAATAAAAGAATAATTAGTAAATATGTAAAATAAAAGAAACCTATAATTACTTACATAGGTGATGTATTGTCTTGATGTCTGACATTGAAGCGATGCTGCATACGATTTTTTTGTGTTGCAGTTTATAAATACAAACTACGTTCACCTATTGAAGGAGTTTTGATCGCTGAGTACGAAGATATATTTAAAAGAGAATCTGGTCAAATACAAACCAAGGTATTGCCTATAACAATTAGTATTGCCTTACTGTAACTAATACACTCCTGGCCAGACACTGAAAGTATAGATAGGGTTAGCTTTATATTTTGTCTACTATTATGACAGAATAGTTAAGGTAAATTAAAGTAAGTTGAAATAGGGATATAACTTGAAATACTGTTCATAGATTTAAATAGGAAATTGATTCATAAGAGGACTCGTTTTATTAATTAGGATAGTAACAAAGATAAAAAGAGTTAAGAAATCAGAACGAATGAGACGTTACAATGAAAGAAAGAACAGGATTCGTTAATATTAGTTCGGAATGATTTGATAAAAGTTATTACGTTCGCAAGGATGAGAATATTGAATCAAACGGATATTGGATTTTAATAACAAAAGGTAGGGGATTGAAGTTTAGAATAGGTAATAACACATAAATCTCAAGATATTTACCTGTAAAGAACCTGTAAACAAGAGTAATTCCGTCACAAAATTTTGTGAAATTGGATCTAGTAACTTTCACAAGCCAATTAGTAAAGTGCGTTGAAATCACCTACCTTTCCTGAGTTTTTCTCCTTAGACTGTGAAATAACTGGAAATCCACACATAACCTCCAACAAACAAGCCTACCCAGTATATTTGAATTTCCCGTGAAAATACTATGGTAGATGGAGCGATCAATGATCAATCCAGGATGCACGTGCCGCAAAATTGAGGACGAGGTTATTTTTTGTGAAAGCAGGAAGAGTTTTTTTTTGCAGCAAAGAGATAAAATGGAAAGGGTACCATCATCCCACCTGCCGTGAAAAATCTGTTAGAAAGTTATAGAGACCGCACATCGCAACTTGCAAGAAAAATAAAATAGCGGACATAGGGACATCAAACGGTGGACGATTATCTAAGGATCCTAACAAAGAAGGCTGTGAAGGAGATAAAGGACGAAAGTTCAGGACGAGAAAAGAAAGCTATTTTGTACAATTTCAAGAATTTAGGAGTGTTACCTATTCTCCAACTTGACTATATCTGAATCTTAGCACTTTTACCTCGTTACGATAGGAACTAACTAACTTCGTTGACATTCTGCTAAGAAGATATAATCAAATAATTAATGTACATTTTAATGCATTCAACTGCTGTTTTCAAACGAAAAATTCAATTGACCGAAGATGAAACGGAAACATCTGTGAATCTTTTCCATGGTATCAAAATTCCCATCTGATTTTCCATTATTACACCCAACTACATACTTTTAGGCGTTCAAGAGTAAATGATTTGTTTACAATTAAAAGTAATACTGCCGTGGCATTTTTATAAATTCCTCCTTTTCATTTTAAAAAATTTTAAATTAATTGTACTTTTTCTGGTTTTATTTAAGATAAAAAAAATCGATTAAGGTCGTATAATAATACCCTATGTATTATTATATATTAGTTTTGATCCAACGTTTGTAGCGCATAGAACCAATAATGCTACAGCAGAACGAATTATATACATATGCTCAGAATGTGAAAGCAAATCGATTTAAGCATGCATGTCTGTCCGTCCATCCGTCCGTCCGTCTGAATACACAATAACACGAGAACGAATTGAGCTAGAAGGCTGAAATTTGGTATATATTACTTTCAGAAAATTTGAATTTGAAAATTTGAATCCGCTCACTCCTTCAACCGGCCGACATATAGAATTTTTGGATTATTGGGTATAATTTAAATAGGGAGCAACATATAGCTCTCAAATTTAGTAAGGAGCAGTTTTATGAGACGCTTAACCAATAAAGTATTCCTCCAATCCTTGGTTGGGTCGCCACACTCATAACGATCTCTTCGAAATGTTTCCTATTTCCAGCAGAAGGATTTGTTACTTTCCTGTTATTTCTCAGAACTATGATAGGCAGTGTATATTTTCACCATTCTCAAAAGGAAATAAAAAGTAGATAAATTCGGTCAAATTGAATAAATAAAAATTAATGTGTAATAAGCCTGCACCTCGGTTACTTCAAATTTGGCGTTTACAGCATCCACCATCGAAAAAATTCAGGTGACTCTACTAATTTGAAATCTTTCTAAAATAGAGGATTCGAGATTCTTGATATGTTTTTTCTTGACTTCTGACAAAATATTTTTATTTTTTTTATACGTTTCTTTCTTTAGAAGCTATTAACATTTAAAAATTGTATATCTCCATTTCAAAGTTTATCGAACTGTTTCAAGTTTACAATTGTTTTCTTTTTTCATTTAAATTGCCAAATTTCTCTCTAAAATTATTAATAGCCCACATGGAAATAGAATACTTGATATAAAAAATAAAGTTGAAAATATCTCCTTACTACCATGCAAATGCCATTGCCTCATTCCTGGTTTATCTTTTCTAATTTCTGGACTGCTAAATCGCACAATCATTGATTTTTTTTTTTTGTAAAAGCATCGCTTAATTCTTCTTGATCAGTAATCTACCGCCGAAAACGCGTCTCTCTATAGCTCATTTACTATATCAGAAAATTAAACAACCACACATGCGCGACGCCAAAGCTGTTTATTATTGTGTGGTGCATACACCAGAGAAATAGTATCTTCAGTTCAACGTTTGGCTATCTTCATTAAACGCAGACTTTAGTCCCCGCTAAGCCTGCAAGTTAGCCAGTCGAGGTGCAAGCGCTAGCGGCTAGTTATTTCATATCAGTCTCAGACTAGATTTTACCGCAACGAAATCGGTTTAACAGAAATAATAACTACACAGAGCACCAGGGAGCAATTGGTTAATGTGGAAAATAAGATAATCTAATAAAGTGAAAGTATATTCAGTTGGGTGCGTCGTATTTAGTGCTGTGAAGAGAAAAAATTTATTTTAAGAAAAAATGGACTTTACCGCTCGTGTTCTGTTCGTTATTATCTGTTTAGGTGTGGCAGTTTT
>QYTT01090470.1:25153-35783 GCA_006980735.1 Dasypogon diadema
GATGCAAAATTAGATGCTTCTGTAGAAAGACAAAAAAAGAACAAAATTTTGCATTTTTACAATGATGACAGGACAGGTATAGTGAATACCCCTAAATTCTTTATAAGACGGAAGTTAGTTTTTCATGAATGATTCCGTGCACGTTCTCAACTTATGAATCTTCTTTTTATGAAATAGCTAAAGATTATAAGATTATATATATGATAATTTTGCAGGACAAGGGATAGTCTTTGACTTTAATTTTAGAAAGTTTGCTAGTTCTCACAGTTGCGGATGAATTGGGGGGTATTAGATTTTGCGGCAAGAATTGCATCCTCTACATTTAATGCCATTATCAATACTGAGATGAAAAAGTTACAACTGCAACTATTGTTTTGTTACATATTGTGGACCCGGCTTTAGCAAAGTTTTGTCATTTACGTCGGGCAGATGATAAACCTAATTATAGCCTTTCCAATCAAGGCAACTTTATTCACAAATAGTTAAAATTGACACGGTTAAAACGCTCATCAGAAGACTGCCAGGCTCCTCCGATGGTTTAGATATCGAAGCCTAACATACTAGCACGTTGACCTGCTGATTGCAACATTCCTCCCCCATTAAACCTACAAGAGTCAATAAGGATAAAAATAATAGTAATAATAAATAAAAGAGATGTACGGAAAGAGATTAAATGAGTGGAGGACGACCTTGGAAGAAGTTGTATGTATTTGGATGGGCTGCCTAACTTGGAATGGTTGGGTATAAGATGACAATCTCTGTCGTAATGTTCGAAAGTCTTCTTGTGGTATAGCAAGTAGGATTAAATCCATACCAAACTTCATATATGTGTTATCTAGATATAAGGACTTCTGGACATGGAATTTCGGTTCTAACCAAAGGACTCTGGTGAACAATGGGAAGTTGCTTTGCCTTTCTGGCTGGTACATCGACTGATAGACATTTTACAATTTACTCGTATGTAATCGTAACCCCTAGGAACCGTTATATACCTTTGACATACTAGTTGTGCTCTAAGTGCCTCCTTGTCCCTGTCAATCTCACATTTCTTCAACAAAAGGTTAGAATAGGGTCTTTTGACCTGAGTTTGGACGCGTTGTTTGGAATATACAAATTTTGAATTCATGCATGTAAAAAGATCCAATTTCCGAGCATTAAGTAACCTTTTGGTGAACTAATATTCCTTCCTTGGTTTGGAATAAGCTTGCTGATAGGCCTTATTCATGCTAGTCAGTCTAAGATGAACCCAGCTATAGGCCTCCAATGAAATGCTTAACAAGTTGGTACAAGACAATCTTCTTGCAAAAAATGTTAGAACAGTAAAAAAAGATAAGAGCAGTGCAGTGTTACTAAAACCCAAAATCCCGAAAAATGTGTCTCGTGAAATTCTCCTGAGATATTTATCGACGTAAATAAAAGTAAAAAGTTCCATGTCTATAAATTCTATTTTTATTCTGTGTATAATAAATTTCTAAAATATTATTAAAAATATTAACTACTGATAATTTCTTATCTTTTACGTGGATGTAAATCACCGGGCTCAGAGGCTCTTATCAGTAAAATGCAGGGAAGCTATCTCCTCTGGGGTAGTCTCCTTAGTATTGAAATCATATAAATATAAAACGCAACGAAAATGAAAGTAATATCAGTAAGAGATCTGCATTCACGCAATAATAGCAACTATTCACAAATAAAAAATATGGAACTAAAGTTAGGAGCAGTTTTCCTAGTGCTACCATTAATCGTGGGCACATTTTTGGATGCAGCTACTATTCCTGAAAATTATCATAATGATTTCCGTACAAAGCGGGATATTCTAAGTGGACAAGTGAGCACAAACCCAGCAGGTGGTAACGACGCCCTTTTGAAAGCACAAATAGGAGCTGGGACACCCGATCACAATGTTATTGGAACAGCTTTCGCCGCAGGGAACAGTGATAGAGGTCCAATTGCGACTGGAGCTGGAGTCGCTTACAATTTGTAAGTAGTACTTTGACTGTAATCCTTGCAGAAATTTCATTCTGAAATATATTACAGGAATGGTCACGGACTCTCAGCTACCAAAACACACATTCCGGGGGGAGCGGATATCACGGATTACAATGCTAGGGTCAATTTGTTCAATGGGGATGCTGGAAAATTTGACGCTAATGTATTTAAATCTAACATTCAATTGCCCGGTGGATTCGACTTAACCAAGACGGGAGGAAATCTAGATTTTAATTCGCCAGGCGGACATGGAGCAAAGTTCGAAATAAGTCGAATCCCAGAACTAGGCACCACTTACGGAGCTACTGGAAAATTAAATTTGTGGCAATCTATGGACCAAGCTACTAAACTCGACTTGACTGGAACTGCATCAAAAACCTATGGAGGACTTTTCGATGGACGACAAAACTTTGGAGGTGGTTTAGGACTTTCGCACACTTTTGGATAGATTTTTAGTTAAGATTTTATCTTTTTTTAATTTATATATATTTATAAAAACTATGTTATTGTTTTTAACCTTATTCTTGCGTCTCATGTGTCGTTTGAATAAAGCCCCAATTTTTATGAACATTTGCATTTATTTCTTTACAATATTGGAGTCCTAATTGTTTTATTTTATGCCTTTTTAGTGGCTTTAAATGATCCTTGTTGGCGCTGAATATATCAAGGCTTCATTTGTCTCCTGCAAACAGCAATCTGAAGCACTTTTACACTCCAGTGTATGTCTTGTAAGCAGCCCAAATCACATTTCGCGCCTTCAAGGCATCACAAACAGGTGTTTTGTATATTCTCGCCGCGCCATTTACATAAGTTTTTATTGCATTGATTGATTTGTGCATGGAAATTTCATGTTTTCAAGGTCATTGAAAAATTAATTGCAAATCAAATTCTGGAATATTTATTGGGTCATAATCTTTTAACACACCCACAATTTGGGTTCAGATCTCAACACAGTTGTGAGGCGGCCCTGCTTAAAATCGTATCTGATATTCGAGATGCTCATTTTTCCCTGTTCTAGGTCACCAGGATTCCTCAAAGCATGCAGTGTAACAAATTATTATATAATTGCGGTCATGAGAATTTATTTCTTTTTATCAATAGTCCAAATTGTGGTGCCTCAGATATTGTGCAATACAAAACCGTTGAATCTGATTTTCTGATTTTCACTAAACAATAAATACAAACTTTCAATTAGAAATTGATATGAGTGTTTCGCTAATTTTGGCGCTGAGTGTATAAGTGGCACTTATTAAAAATCATCTTGAAAAGCCGTTACTTGATCAGTGATCTCGAGTCAGAATCATACACACTTAACGTTATTTGCTAGTCTGTTCAATGTTTTTCTAATTTTTGTAAAAAGGTCATAAACAAACATTTAAAATGCCAGTGAATGTGCCTTTGACGAATGCCAATGTAGAAAACCTTTCCCGACACGAATTGTTATCATGGGTGAACCAGACAACCTCATCAAAATATGGAAAGATTGAAGACTTGTGTTCAGGTAATTAAAAAAAAAGAGTCCTCTAAAATAAAATAAATAAACTGGGCGTCGAGTACAATAATTAAGAATTATGATTTTTTATGGAGAGCTCACTCTTTTTTCCTCAGGGACCGCATATTGCCAGCTCATGGAATTGCTCTTCCCCGGTACAATTCCCATGAAAAAAGTTAAACTCGATGCCAAATTGGAACACGAATACATTCACAACTTGAAAGTTTTCCAAAATGCATTCGCAAAAATCGATATATCTAAGGTGATTCGTACCTGCCAAGTTTAATTATGATTATAATTAGTAAATAGTTAAAAGTCAGTTTAATTCAATTCACAGAGTGTTCCCATAGAACGTCTTATAAAAGGTCGCTTTCAAGACAACTTTGAGTTTCTGCAGTGGTTTAAGAAATTTTACGATTCAAATTTGGCGGAAAAAGAGAATCAGTCAAATACGGAGAAACTGAAACCTGAAGTACAAAATGTGAACAGGAATAGTGCAAAAAAATTGGAGGACACTCCATTTGGTGGGAAATATTTAGGTAATAATAGAAATGCAATTTTGCTTTCCATTTCATAATTAGAAAATTCTGCATAGGCATTCCGAAGAGAAAATTGCTGTCTAGCACTCCAAAATCGGAAGCAGATAGAGCTGAGGAGCTTCTCAAACCCAAATCACCATCGCATTTAGAAATGTTAGTGGAACAAACAAACGAACTGAAGGAGAAGGTAAATTTTGAATACGAAAGTATTTAAACAATTAAGCGAAAGGGTTTGCTTCAGGTGGAGTTACTTACAAGCGAAAGGAATTTTTACTTTGACAAACTTCGCAAGATTGAGATCATGTGAGTGCACAGTAAGCACCTATGAAAACTGAAATCGCCCATTGTAAATATATAATTTCAGAGTTGATACAGAGGAGACTAAGGGTGCTTTGTGTATGTTTCTTAAGAGAGTTAAAGAGGTCTTATATGCTGAATAATGTTTTCTGTTTTGATGTCGCAAACACAATTCCAGACAATTTCCCTCACTCATTTACTATTTAAAATAAAATTGTACGATTTAAATTCGATTTTACCATGAAATGATTATAAATAAATTTTAACTAGTATTCTTGATTACCGAAATAAGATATTTAATATATCCGCCAAGTACTTTGCGCATAGCTGATAAGGGGTCGGAACCACAAATAAGCATATTCAACATAAAATGGACCCCAATGTGAAGCTTGGAGGCGTTTACCCTTAGTTTGAGATCCCAAAAAAGGAAGTCAGTCAAATGAGGCTTAATTTCGTATCGTTTTCGTTTTTTTTTGGAATTCCTTTTTTCAGTTCCCGGGAAATGTAATGAGGACGAGTAGAAACAGAACATAACAGGACAGAAACAAGAAAATTATATATTTTATAAAAATATACCAACATTCAAAGTACAAAAAAAAATAAATTCAGTCCTGATTCATTGTTATTTCGTGTCCAGAAATACATTTCGTTTGAATTACATTTCCATCGTCATCAATCTCCTTAAATGTTATAATAATATCTTTTGAGGAAATTTGTTCCGTGTCGTCATCGTATCTCTCTTCAAATCTTTCTGGTAAATCCAAGTTATCCACAACAGAATCATGTGTAGCTATAATTTTGAAAGGACCCTTCATATTGGGTGAAGCTTCTTCCGATTCTGTTATATGAAAAGAAATCCCTTCGTAGTTGAGAGGTGTTACATTTAACGGTGAAGACACTTGCTCCGTAACGTCCAGGCTTTCTATTCGTAACGTCTGAAGCGTGTACAATCCATTCTCATCCATGCGATAGATAAATCTTCGGTGGCCTGGTAGCATTTGAAATTGATGAACTTTTTTTAAGTGTTTGGAAAGTTCCCTGCCATGTTTATATCTTTTTCCGCAACAATGGCAAGCGTATATTGCTTTAGTGTGTACTTCTGCCTCGTGCTGCAAGATCATTAGTACATTAGTACATTGATTACGAATCAGATCGGTGTTACACTACCTTACGTAAAAAGTGTATAGTTTTTGCCACAAACTTACACCCTACTCGACTGCAACTGAACGTCTTCTTTTTATGCTTGTTGAACACATGAATGTTAAGATCTGATTTGCTCACAGCCCTGCGATGGAAACATTACTGGAAGTTTCAATTTAAAAAACATGAATTATTACCTATAGTCACAAACGGTACACTTAAAAGGCTTGTCAACAAGGTGCCTATAACGGATATGCTTGGCCAATTGGTAAGGAGAAGTACAAGTCATTTCGCAAATAGTGCACTTGTGAGAGTATACATGGACTAGCACATGTATCCGGAGCAGTCTTTCCGAGGCAAAGTATTTTAAGCACTGTGCACACTGGAACTCTTGGCCTAAAAATCGCATTCATTCATCGCTACTGCATGATTACTACAGAAAACAGAACTACTTACTGACTTCTTGGCGTTTACAGTGATCGAAAAAACTTGTGTTATTAAAAAATATCCCCCCGCAGTGATAACAGCCAACAACTTTCTGATTTATGTGCTTTTTGAGGTGCTCCGTCAGCCTATACGCAACATTAAAGAATTTATCGCAGCTACTCCACTTGCAAGTGAGTACCTTTCGTCTTTCTGACTTTCTTAATGTGTTTTCGAAACTAACATGTTCGCGCACATGCAGATGGAAATTATGAATCGACTTAAACTTTTCATTGCAGTCCTCCCAAAAGCAAGTAAAGTCTGATTTCAGCTCAGGAACAAGATTCCTGTCCCTGGAATCGTTTGTACACCGGGGAACGTTCACTTTATGGGACAAATCTTCTCCTATTGTTTTTAAGATCGTATGGTATGCGTGGTAGAATATATGTCTGGTGAGTTCATCGCCACACTCTGTCTGGAATTGACAGAGATCCCAGAAGCAATAGTATTTCTCTAAAAATATACACCTACAATGTACGGCTTTCCTGAAAAGTTTTACTCACTTCTGATGGGGTTCGACTGAAGTATATGCACACGAACATGATCATGCACCTCCTTGGATTCTTCGAATTGCTGCAAACATTCCTTCCATTCACAGACGTAGTACGTTTTCAAATGTTTGTCACAGTGTTTCAGTTCAGACAGGGAATCCTAAGCAAGGAATTTAAAAATTTACAAAATTATCCGAAACTCTAATCGGTGAAAGGTTCGTTTGAAATTTGCTGTTTCTCTTTCTTGAGTATTCCATTTAAAAATATGCCAATGATCAAAACTGGATCATGTCATTTAGAATTTGCCGCTTCGGCAGTAAATATGACGCCGTCAAAAATTCATGACAATCTCTATATAAACTAAGGGTAGATTTATAACTAGAGTAGAACTTACAGCGGAAGCTTGAGGGATTTTATCGTATTTTGTTGTGGAATTCCTATCGATAAACGTTTTCCGGCTCCTCTTTCGAATTTTATTTTGGGATTGTACCCATTCCATGCAACGCTTTTCTTCTTCAGTTTCAGTTGTCTTAAACTTTTTGCCTTTGCTCATTAACCGAACACTACAACGTTTCTTTTTCTCCCCTTCCATTTTAAATAAACTTTACTCATAGCATTGTAAAATGAAATAATTAAAAAATAATGAAGAATTCTACCAGTTCCAAAAAGAACTGTCAGTTATTTCTTGAAGTAACAACTAGATGGCTCACCATTACTGCGGTTACAAAGCTACGTTTTTATATGTTACAATGGACTGGTTTAGAGTGAGTGAGAAAGAATTTCTAATTTACTGAGTCAAATTTTTTAGATTGTATTTTTATTGATAATTGACCTAAAATTAAATGCTTTTATCGATTTTACTAGCCGTTTCTAAAATCAGTCAGAGCACGATATGCAGAATATGATAAAAGGCAAAATGACACTTGGTCGTGACGTCATGCCGTCAAATTTGTATAGAGATTTCTATAAATTTAAGGATAAAATGACTATTTATATTTTTCAATTATTTTTTTACAGTAATATTTTCCTGAACATATTACAGCATTTAGTTATATAATTTAAGAGGAAAGATCAGACCAGGAGTTGTTCTAATCACATATCGAACAGAGCTAATGTGTACAATCTTTATGATCTATGTTATCGACGAAAAATCGGGCACTACAGTGTAACTGCATTCCTATACGCACACATTTACAATGTCCTGTACATATTCGTAAATTGCTTTAGTGAAGTCAAACAGTTTTATTAGCTGGTTTCGTGCCACTAGAAAATTGGACTGTAAACGAGTGTTTTAATAAAATAGGTGAGTGCTAGTAGTATAAATTTAAATGCAGTGAAATAAAGTTGAAGGTACACAAAATTTTGGAAGAGAAGATAAGTGAATCGTGTGTCATTTAATTTTATTGTTCATCGGCTTTTCCCCTTCGGTGACCTCCTTCGGCGTTTTCATTGTCACTTCCGTGCAATTCTTGTTTCTTGGTGTCCTGTTGCTGTGATTTAGGTAAATGTTCAATGAATTTTATCAATTTTCTACAAATTATTTTTTAGATTCTGTTAACAGGAGATATTTGAAGTGAAATATATTCTTTACAGGGTGTATCAGGCCGTGTGGGGTGCAATGTCGACCATTTTTGGTTTTTTTTAATGGGTTCATTTTCTTGCTGTGAATCATTTTACTAACACAAAAGTAATGAGGTTTGGATGCGTACTAGAAAGTGTACAATTTTGCCCAGTGGGATGAGGGTTCCCTATGGAACATCCTGACAGAAGTGTCTGATCTGTGCGCCTCCAGTACTTTTGTTAACCAAATATAGATTTACGGGTGTTCCGTTGTAAGATTTAGCAAAAGTTACATTCGTGGGTTAACAAGTTTGGGTTCTGGATTTTTCCGGTTTTTTTGTATTGATCATCGTTATTTGGCTTGCCGGTTTGCAATTCTATTTTTGGCTAGAGAATGTGTCATTAAGGATGCAGCTATCTATTTAAGAGAGATTAAAAGGAATTCCGTACGAAATTGTTGCGATTTTAGTCAGAATGATTTATTTATTGTTATCGGTAGAAAATAAGACATGAGGACTTGCGTTGGTGACGGTTGAATGCGCCAGAGTACGCTTTGAAGATTTCTGAATGTTTGACTAATACTTTCAGATTTATATAATAATAATTGCAAATTCTATGGCCAGCAATGGGTATTAGGGTTTTGTTAAGAGCCATATATTTCCTGGAGATTTCTCTGCTTTCTGCAATTACCCTCGTGTAATACATGTGCCTATCTACGTCGCTCAATGTGGCCCTCTTTTTATGTTTCAGAACGAGCCTCGACGATGGAAACGTGGTTCTTATCCCGTGGTCCGCACATTTCAGATTTTGGGTATATTTATTTAATGGACGTTATTTATAAGCGGACAGAACTTGATATATCGTCGTTCACAGTTATCACAATAACCGACTAGCTTGAACCCAAACCCACGAACTCTTGATTTACTGAATGTCAGATTTCCGTCACGTGCCTAACACTTCACCATTTCACCAATCGTGGAAAAAAATGTTTAAAAGTTTAACAAACGGTATTGGCGCTTCTACTGAATGAGTCTTCAGTTTTCTCACGAAGGCACTTGTGGAAGCCGTTTGCCGTGGTATTTCATGTCGATTTGGAAGCTAGTCTTTTTTTTGCTTCTAGAAGTAGACCCAGAACTTGGTCGTGAGCCCTTTTTATCAACATATACTCGTTTCGTCCTGGGAAAATTCAGAAGAATATATATTAAAAATTTGTTTTTCACAGCATGAACTACACTACGTCACAAATAACAACAAACTGCCCTTAACTGTTATACAGAAGTCTGAAGCTGTATACCTATTAATAACGGTCAGTCTTTTCTTTTTGAATTGAAAACATATTAGGCCTGTTTGTTTACTCGAAAGTTTTTAAATGAAACCGAACATTTTCGCCCACACTGCGTCTGTTAACTTCTGAAGTTGGGGAAATTGGGCAGCTCGCTATATTTCCCCTCACACCCAAAATCGAAAATTTTTACCCACGACCAAGAGTGTGGACAAAACTCCCAGCCGATTGGTCAGCTCACAGCTGTTTTACCTTTTGTGACGTTTGAGTTAAATGAGATCAATTCGCTTCGTGTGAAGTTTATTCTATTTTATACGAAACTTGTGCACTAATAAAGAATATTATAATAACAAGCGTTACAGTGCTAATTTATTTTTGACAATTCCTCTGTTCTCATCGATTTACCCAAAAAGTGTCTGGTAACTCTTTCCTGTTCAACCCCTCCACTTTGGAAACGATTTTTACTCATGTTTTTTTTTTACCCAGAAGTAAACAGACAGACCTATTAAGTAGACTTAACATATTGCCCCGCCTCAGTCGCCTACCTGCAGGCACATTTCTTAGTACGATTCAGGTACTATTCCTATAAAACTACTCTAGATATTTTCGTTGAACCTTTTGCAGAAAAGAAAACCGATTTTTTTGGAAGTTTCACAGTAGGTAACCCCTTATTAAGAACAGAAAAATATTTGAACATTTTATTCAAAACTTTGTTATGTCAATTAAATCCTTTCGTGAGTCAGTCATATTAAAACAATATTCAAACGGACTGCGAAGCAGTAGTTAGCAATACTTTAGATATCAAGAACAGCCCGACGACAGATTGATTTAATTTTTATATAACAATTTCTTCGTTCTTTTAAGATTTTTGATTTGATCTGTATTCTATATCCATGCTGACTTATGCTGCACTGATATGCAGGCCAAAAATAGGACGAAAAACTAAGCTTGCAAAAATTGCATCCACATTGTTGTTCTTGGTTCCAATTGGAAAGCATAAAGAACAAAATGAATGCAATGCTTGCGCCGCAAGCGCTGCGTTCACTGTAATTGAGCCTTAAATGACAACAAACTGCAAAGGATGGAGCTCCTAACACCACGGAGTGAAATAACTAAAGAAAGAACAATGTTACACCAGCACTTTATAATAAACAAAAATAATGTTTTTACAAGCTGCAAAATAAAATCCAATGTTAATGAAATAGGAAAAAGTGGAATTCATAGTATTGGGTGCAATGATTGCAATGCAGTTTATATAGATAGAACAAAGCGTCCATTAAAAGCAAGATATAAAGAACACATATCATTGATAGTTTACAATAGACCAACATTACGCATTAAGAGGCATTTGGTGGAC
>QYTT01090470.1:35803-50136 GCA_006980735.1 Dasypogon diadema
GTTTGAGTTAAATGAGATCAATTCGCTTCGTGTGAAGTTTATTCTATTTTATACGAAACTTGTGCACTAATAAAGAATATTATAATAACAAGCGTTACAGTGCTAATTTATTTTTGACAATTCCTTTGTTCTCATCGATTTACCCAAAAAGTGTCTGGTAACTCTTTCCTGTTCAACCCCTTCACTTTGAAAACGATTTTTGGTCATGTTTTTTTTACCCAGAAGTAAACAGACAGACCTATTGAGTAGACTTCACTAATGTGTCACAGTAAGCCAGATAAAATAAAAGAAAAGGAAGAAATCTATTGTAAAATGTTGCCCCGCCTCAGTCGCCTACCTGCAGGCACATTTCTTAGTACGATTCAGGTACTATTCCTATAGAACTACTCTAGATATTTTCGTTGAACCTTTTGCAGAAAAGAAAACCGATTTTTTTGGAAGTTTCACAGTAGGTAACCTCTTTATTAAGAACAGAAAAATATTTGAACATTTTATTCAAAACTTTGTTATGTCAATTAAATCCTTTCGTGAGTCAGTCATATTCAAACAATATTCAAACGGACTGCGAAGCAGTAGTTAGCAATATCTTTAGATATCAAGAACAGCCCGACGACAGACTGATTTAATTTTTATATAACAACTTCTTCGTTCTTTCAAGATTCGATCTGTATTCTATATCCATGCTGGCTTATGCTGCACTGATATGCAGGGCAAAAATAGGACGAAAAACTAAGTTTGCAAAAATTGCATCCATATGTTGTTCTTGATTCCAATTGGAAAGCATAAACAACAAAATGAATGCAATGCACGGAGTGAAATAACTAAAGAAAGAACAATGTTATACCAGCATTTTATAATAAAAAAATAATTTTTTTACAAGCTGCAAAATAAAATCCAATGTTAATATAATAGAAAATTCATAGTATTGGGAGCAATGATTGCAATGCAGTTTATATAGATAGAAAAAAGCGTTCATTAAAAACAAGATATAAAGAACACATATCATTGATAGTTTACAATAGACCAACATTACGCATTAAGAGGCATTTGGTGGACACTGGTCATACTGCGTCAATTGAAAAATTAAATCATTTCATTGCCAAAACATCGTAAATTAAAAACTTTTCAAAAAATTACACCTGTGTCTACAAATATCTGATGTAATCAAAAGAATGACAACACCTGGCTTTGGCGTTAAACTATTTTACATTCTGCAAGGAAAGCTTCAAAGCTCACCGCAAGGAAGCCTCGAGAAGCTCGTTTTGAGCCTTGCCTGCATGTGTTTCTGCCTTTACGCTTTCTCCCTATTTTTTCATTAGTATGGGATACAATTTTTTTAAATGAATTCTCTGTGGAGAATAGAGGCAGCTAGCTAATACACGTTTTTGACCCATCTGTGTGTGCCGACTGCCAATGAGATGAGCATAAACGGGGCTTGTTGTAGTCGAAACAAAATTATGTATAAAATAAGTTCTTATAGATAAAATAGTTTACATTTGAAACAGTAACAGTCGTGTGATTTTGCAGCTAACAAACAATATTTTAATTTTTTTCAGCAAAATGGCGGTTAACGTTTATTCGACAAATGTTACGACTGATAATTTATCCCGCCATGATATGCTCTCTTGGGTAAATGACTGTCTGCAAGCGCAGTTCACGAAAATAGAAGAACTTTGTACAGGTAGATCAAAATGAGAAGGTATTATGTGTAAACATATTTTTATCAATTTTATTAACAGGAGCTGCATACTGTCAATTCATGGACATGCTGTTTCCCGGTTCAGTACAGATGAAGCGTGTAAAATTTCGCACAAATTTAGAACATGAATATATTCAGAATTTCAAAATACTCCAAGCTGCGTTTAAAAAAATGAATGTGGATAAGGTGAGTTGAAAAAGTTCGGAATTCTTTTGAAAAGCGTATATTTACAAGAGAAAATTGGATTTATTTTCCAATTGAAAATGTGTTGAAAATTTTGCACAAAATGAATTTTTTGAATAACGAACTTTAGATAATCCCAGTGGACAAGTTGATAAAAGGCCGATTTCAAGACAATTTCGAATTTCTGCAATGGTTTAAAAAATTCTTCGATGCTAACTATGACGGACGAGAATATGATCCCTTAATTGCGCGATCTGGAATTAAGTTAGGTCAAGGTGCTGGCCAAAACGAGGTAGCTGATAAGAGACAAATTCAACAGCCAAAACCTTCCACAAGGACAACAGCGAATTCAAATAGTTAGTTGATGTCTTTTTTTTTTAAATTTAGATATAGCTGTGGAGCACGGTTTTCAAAGTCAACTTATCGAATAATCCGTTCAATTTACATTGAGTTATGTTTATTACTATAATTTTTTTTTATTCGAACAAACTAATTGCAGGTGTATTTTGGCTTGTAAAATTGTGTCCAAATTTTTTTCTCATTAAGTTGTATTGAAGTGTCCATAAAAAGTTAAATTCATTAATTCATTTTCAGCACATCTAATTTCACGTTTTTTCAGTACACAGAGGGCCGTGTTAGTGAAAACATACACGAAAGCCATATTAATTTTAAAAATAAAAAATTTAATCACTATTAATTTATTATTTTTACTTAAATTTGATTCTTTTCGTCCTTTCTCTTAGATAATACCCATAGATAGACTAATCAAAGCTCGTTTCCAAGATAATTTTGAGTTTTTGCAATGGTTTAAGAAATTTTTTGATGCTAACTATGATGGTAGAGACTATGATGCTCTTGCGGCTAGAGAAAATGCACCAATGGGCTTTGGTTCTGGTTCTGGAAAAACCATTACAAATCCTACTACTAAAAAACCGACAGTGCCCTCAACGACTAATCGTAACACTGTAAAGCCGAGTATGTTTTATTTATTTTGTTCACTTCTCGCTTTCCTTTATTCTGTTGTGTTTTATTTTTACTAAAATTGTAGTAACCTTATTTTAACATTCTTTGCACACTAACAATTTTATTTTACTAATTTAATTACAGTATCGCTTATTAAAATTTGTTCATAGTCTTCGAAGAAGATTTTCCGGTAACTAAAAAAATATAATTTACTAATATCTAATCGTTCTACAGAAATGGCGTTGTGTTTCAGTGTCAATCTTTGAGAGCATCTGTTAATTCACTTTGTGCTTCAGATCCAAATCAATCAATCGAAAGAAATACTTTTTCTCTTTTTCACCATCAATCATTCCTTTATAAGCCTCAAATACTCTTCGATTATTAATGCGCTCAATTTTGTGGTTTTCAATTTCCTGAAAAAGTCGGGAACTCTAATCCTCTTTTCACTATAGAGATTCGCTTGGTCTAACGTAATCCCTAGAAAAGATTAAATGCATTCAGAAATGTGTCAGATATATATTTATTCCATTCCATTCCAATATATTTTTTACAATAAAGGAATTTTCTCATACTAACACAGTTATGTGTTACATAATAGATATAAACAGCTTTTTTAATCATTGCATTTCAAAAAAAAACTTTCGAATGCAAACTATTTAATTTATGTGCGTTCTTCTCCTAATCATTTTGTTTTATTTTATTAGTTTTCTTTAGAAGTGATATAAAGAGAGAAAAAGTTATTAGTAACGAATTGAATTATTCATTCGTGCAGTGCTCCTTTAAAAAACATCGGAAAATTCTTGTTGAAATTCTCACATATCCATATTTTTTTGGATAGAAATGATAAAAAATATAGTAAAATTTGTAAATATAAAAATTTTTGGAGAGGTTTGTAAATATAATTTTACTAATACTGCCCTCAAATACGGCTTTTTAAGAGCAAGCAAAAACAACGGTATGGCATGCCTGAGATACTATACTGTGCTTTCATATAACATTCATTTCGTAATATAAATTTGAATTGTTCGATGATTGCGTGTAGCTACACAGGAAGAGACCAATTCCATCAAATTGTGTAGAATTTTGTGCAATTGGTTTACTAATCCTGGTATTCATCGAAAAATCAGTCATGTACATTTCTTTCTAACGTGAAGTTGTTATATGTCATTGAAATAAATCCACACCCGAAGCCTTTGTTTTGTAGTCACCAGCTATTTATGCATGTACATGTTCTTTGAATATAAATTGGGAAAACTCTTTCTGAATGCTCTCCTGATTTTTGAAACTTATAGTGATAAAAGTCCCGCCAAGATCGACACCACCAGCAGCGCCGCCAGCTGCAGCAAGAAATGCCACAACAGTAACAAATAAGAAATCTGATACATCAACTAACCAAGTAACGAATCAGCAAATTGAGGAACTTTCAAGTCAGGTAAAGTGCTGACGTCATTTTGATCTTGAAGAAATTAATTGTATCAATATTTTCCTAGATAATGGATATGAGACTGAATTTAGAAGGTCTCGAGAAAGAACGTGATTTCTACTTTAGCAAACTGAGGGACATTGAAATATTGTATGACAGTGAATTTATTAAATTAGTTATAGGAGAGTAATTTTGTGTCGTATTATAGGTGTCAAGATGCTGATGAAGCAGAACCAAATCCCCTTGTGCAGAAAATATTGGATATTCTTTACGCAACAGAGGTAGGTGTATGTATTTACAAATTTTAATATTTAATATAAGATTAAAGAAAGATTCATGCATGTAATAAAGTATCTATTTGGAAAAAAACACTTCGCAAGAAGCAACTTTTTGTGTTGTAATGAGATTTATTGTACACATTCTTTGTACATTTAGATTTTTGGAAATGCTAACAAAATATATTTCGAACAAATGAAAAATATAGAAAAAAATCAGAAGCAAAAAACGTCACGAAAATTCAGTAGAAAAAATCTGCGTTCACTTCCAAAATTGTTTTATTTCCCAAAAATATAGTAAATATTTCAAGAGAATTTTTGTTCGTTCATTCGTAATTAAACTAGTAGGTCCTATAATAGTACAGTTAATGGAAAATATGCGAAAATTACACAGAGTGGCATTATTGGAGCACTAGATGATATGGACTCGGAAAGGCAAGAAATTGGTGTATGCGAACGTAAACGCATTATATAATTACGGAAAAGAGGAAAATAATGTGGGAAGACGACATTCATCTTTGCAATGGGCGGTGAAAAGTTTTGAAAAGGCGGGTATTAACACCTCAAAACCGCATTCTGGTCGTTCCTCAATGTCGACCCCAAGAGAAAAACGTATGATATTATTGTAAATGCAGTGAAAAAAGATTCTCGAACAACAGTAAGACAAATCACTAAAAGCATCAAACTTAAGTTTAGTAAGAAAAATTTGTGTCGGTAATACTTGAAAAATATTAAAAAGACCGGAATTTTCGGGCATATCGCACGCAAGAAGAACTTTATTTCAAGAATCAGTCGCCGAATTCGAACTATTTTCGCAAACAAATTCATTAACAAGTCCAATAAATTCTAGGAGAAAGTCATTTTTTCGAATGAGAAGAAAATTTTGTATTTTTGGGATAAAAGGCCGGAAAATTGTCTGCAGAAAATCAGGCACAGCATTGAATAAAAAAATCTGATACTCTGAAATTTGGTGGTGGTGAAGTAATGGTCTGTGGATGTATGGCAAGCAGTGGTGTAAGAAAATTAGGGTTCACCGTGTCTACCATTAACTGATATGACTACCCAAATATTTTAAAGCGGAATTTAAAATCAAGTGCTGAAAATTTTAGATTAGGTGATGAATACTGCTTTATGCACGATAATGACTCCAAGCGCACATCGGATATTGTAATGTTATGATTGCTTTATAATGTCGCGTTGCACCATCGCAATTCTCCAGAATATTTATGGGATCTACTAGAACGAAGAATTCGTTAATATCACCTTATTTTAAAGAATATGTTGAGAAGAGTTCTGCAGCAATTAGAGAACAACATCAGTGTTCAGGAAACCTAAAAACTTTCGTATTCTAGGCCGAAAAGATTGCAGGAAGTCCTGAAAAGAAAAGGATGTGCAACTAGTTATTAAATCTTGAGTTAATTAATATTATTTATAGTTTTAACTTGACTGTATGCAAACTTTTTCTACCGAATATTTGTGATCTTTGTTGCTTCTGATTTTTATTTTTCATTTTGCATTTACTCAGAGTATATTATGTTAGCATTTCCTAAACTGTAAATATACAAAGAATAGCTTGAATTTCCCTAAAATGTAGTTTCACATTACTGGCTGTACGCAGACTTTTTCTAGCTAATATATATACAGTAGAGGAAATTTCTGTTTTTTCATATTTCTTCAAAAGGAATACCATTAAATTAAAAATAATTACTCAGAAATATGAGAAATACTAACTTATTCAGTTATATAAAATTAACTCAAATACTATTTTGATATTATATTTGTAAATACAATTAATAAAGTGAAAGTAAATTATTTGAAAGAAATTTCCATAAGCGCATTAAAATTCAATTAGGAAATTCATTTATATTTTTTTAAGCATATGATAGTATTTGTTTTGTCCTTTGTTCGACTGAATGGTGGCAAAAATTCTGTCTGGCATTGATTTTATAAGCTTTTATATAATTTCATTACTCATGTTCTCACAGGTATTTAAAATTGCAGCCTTTAAACTCAGTAAATTGGAATATTGGCGGTCATAAATTTTTTATCGGGGTAAGGCCAGGGCTGCATGCAGGAAAACCCATCAATTAAATATTCCGGTCTGGTGACATGCACGGCAACGTACTCACGCTGGAATAGGAAGCCATTTTCGCCAACACTTTCTTCTAAATATGGCATCAACACTGCATCAACATTTCACAGTACTTTTCCGAATACATTCTAGATGTAATAAAACATAATTTTGCTTTTCCAAACGAAGAAAAAGCTCCCCAAATTGCCACGTCCTCCATTCCAATTCCTTTCCATTCTTGGAGGATAATTGTGGCGTAAGTCGTGGCAGTAAAACGAAAAACTATTGGGATCGTCTAAGTTAATTTTTTTCTCGTTGGAAATTTTTTCCATGTTCCATTTTTCCTTCCAATCCATGTGAATTTTTACGATTGCTATGCGGGCAGCTTTGTGTTAAGGTTTTAGCCTTTTTTTTTATTGGTTTCTTGCAAACCACGTTTGGATTCCTTCTTACGTTTTTCACGAAAGCTTTCTATAAAAGGTAACAGCAAACCTGTTAACTTGCTGCGAAATGCTAATAATTTGATAGCTGACGGATGGACGGATAGACGGACATGCTTAAATCTTCACTTATACACATAGCAGTTTATTTCCATAGCAACTGCAAAGATATCCAATAGATTTTGGTGTATTTCACTTATTTACAAGATTTTTCCTCTTAAACCCCATTTTAGTGTTAAGTTAGGCTGCAAGAAATATGCATTTTTTTTTATTAAATCTAGTACGTTATCAAGTGATTAATGACATTATATCTATTTTTTTACAGGATGGTTTTGCTCCTCCTGATGAAATACCCCCCGAAGATGAGGAATATTAAATATAAAATAAAAGCACTTGACGAAGAGAAAAAACGTTTGTGAATGTCAGTCACTTGAGTTAAAAGTTTTATTTCAGATGAAAAATTATTTAAAGCTACACACACAGGCATTATGTCTTCTCTCAGTACTAGTGAACATGCTATTTAATGATTTTCTACTGTCTTCATCATCATTAGGAATGTATTATTTTCACATTAATTTCTTAGTGAAAAAATTTACTAAAAAAAAGAAGAAAAATCAGTAATTTATATTTATGTTTGACAAAATAAACCTTTTTATTTTATTTGTATTTCCTCATTTCCCTCAAGTTATAATAGTGTTACGCTTCGAACTATCTACAATTTTTCCATCTACCTTGTGAATTGAGTTGGGATGTCTTCCAATCCTGAATGTTTTTCTGTAATTTTTCTGTTTCGAATATGCTAGAGATTAGACTTTTTATAATTTCAAAGTTCAAATTGCTTCTGAAGCGTATTATAGTCAATTTTTCTTTTGTGACATTGTTGTTTAAATAAGCTCATAAGTAGTATTTCCGTATAAAAAAAAGAGTATTACATCTAATTTTTATTCAGAGTATTTTTGTGCTATTTTAAACGTTGTAAAAGTAAGGACAAAAATATTTGTAAAAATGTAATCATATCGAATGGAATTAAGAAACTCGTAGCGCTTGTAAATGTGGCTTCTTACTTACAAATAGGTTGATATTTCCCTCTTCGACCAGTTACATATCAGTATTAAGCCGTTATTCATTTTTTTTTACGAAGTTAGAACTGCATAATAACATTTGAATGTATGAATAGAGTTTTTATAGTTTGTGAAGGTATTGTGTTAAAAGTTATGTATCAATTGCATCTTTAGTGTGTCTGTTATAAAATAGAATATTAAAAAAGTTTGACTCTATTTAATTTAAATTTTAAAAATAATTGAAGTCTCTTTCCATACAAAACGGATATTTTTTTTTTGCTAGTTTTAAATCATCGATGTATATCGTCACAAAAATGTGAAAAATAAAAGCGTTACATTGGCAAAACCTAGGAAAGTAGATTTCGAAAAATAAATCCAAGAGATTTAAAAGGTTTAATAATGTGTGTAATGTTTATTCGTGTAAATAATTGTTAAAAAGTTATAGCCTAAATTATTAAGGTACGTATCAATCAGAAATTGCATAAATAATTACAGTTAATATTCTGCCGACATTTATTCAAGAACTCAGTTACATAAGTGGTTTATCAGTCAAAATATTAATGATATGACTAGGGATAAGTTTTGTGTACGCAATGAATGAATACGTTGTTTAATTTGCTTCACTAGCATTTGCATGTTTTCTCTGCGCAAAAATTTATTTGTAAGTTTCAAAAATAGCTTAGTAAACTATAAAGTTGGAACTCTTAAGTGAAGATGAAGAAGTTTCATTTTTTGGGGCCGATCGTAAATGCACTTCATTACCTTTCGTTGAAAAACCGTTGTGGATAGCCGGCTACGGATTTTTGCAGAAGAAAGGCGACGATTTCTTTATCAGTGGTATACCACTCGGTACCTTGATCTGAATCACCCTATATATATATATATAAGTTTAAAAAGCCATGCACTTTCTCTTCATATGAGCCGTTTAATGCAAAAGCGGTGTAAATAAAAAAAGTTGAGTAATGAATAATGAGAGTTAAAGTTTTGTAAAATGTAATAGGGCTAAAAAATATATTGTAAAATCATGTCTTAAGATAGTAATTCTATGTTTTTCCCAAAAAATCAACTCTTTACATCACTTTTACATCAAAATATTCTGTAGAAAGCTCTTATTTTTTATCTACACCACTTTTGTGTAAACTGGAGCACCAATAATTTATTAAATGAAATTGTCGTACTGTTAATTTTTATGTTTATCACTTTATTAATCAAATAAAATACAAAAATAAACGTGACACCGAAACAGTCGAGAAAATAATCGATAAGGTCCAGGTTTTATTCATTGCTCAATTCTTCTGCAAAATTTTAGGGTCCAATGCCATCTCTTTCTTTTGATGTCTTCAGGGATGTAAGCAGACGGTGTACTAGAGAATGTAATTCACCTCAGTTATAAGCCTTGGAATGTTCAATAGACGTTGTTGTTTAATATTCGTAAATGGTTGAGTATAATTTTTGATTGATAATAATTCCAATTTGAAGAATTCCATGTCCTCATTCACGGCTTTCTTGTACATCGTAATGTGAAGAGTGTCTTTTATAAATCTCTCGCAGCCAATGGACTGAAGAACCTTTATAATTCAATTTTCGTGTGATCCCCTTTGCAATTCTCGGTACATTTAAAGGATTTAATATTCTCAAGTCACAATGCCAGGCGAGGCCAGCATGCATGGCGTGCAGACGAGATCGCTGTTGCATTCGCTGATCCAAATACATTTCATTTTTTTCACTATTCTCATGTTGTGCAAAATGGATCGATGATTTTGGATTTAATTGAATTATATAAAAATCAAGAAGTGAAGGCAAAAAGTGGTAAGTTAAATTCATTCGGACCTTAACTGACATATTAGAGTAGTCCTGTTGTAACAAAAACAATTTTTGAAAACTGTTATCATCCACCAACGGCGTTTTAATAATAATGAGTTTCCCTTCTAGCCCAGAAGGCGCACTTCTCAGCGTGGAGCCAAAAACCATTTACCTATCTCCGCATCAAAGAAATGCGTTAAGATTAGGCTCCGCGACAAGCATGCAGACAAGTAATTGTTAGTAAAGTTAACCAAACAAATAGGACAAATAAAATAAAAAGGAAATTAGTTAATAATGTTAACAGGCAAACAACTGATAATAGGATCAAACCAACAAAGGAACAAGGACAACCAAAAAGTGCCGATGTTAATACTAATCAAAGGGTCACAAAACCATGCGAAGACGGTACTTAAGTACATCCTTGGGCACATCCGAGTCAAAATGCTGCCCAATGTAGTTAACCGCAATACACATTCGGTTAATAGGCTCATGCTTACCATAGTTAGTCCTGGAGAAGTTAATATGCAGAAGCGGGACACCCCTCAAGCAGTGGCCATTAGACCTAAAAAAACCTTACTCTGAAGCTCAATATTACCATTCAAGAGCTGGTGAATAAAAACTATATCAGCCATATTGCGACGCTCCTCCAGCGAACCCATGCCAATAAGATTAAATCACTCACAATAAACTGGAAGGATCACAGGGTCGGCCTGTGTTTTTTTTCTATTTAATTTATTTTAAAGGCAGTGCTCACAATTGCAATATCTCTGTCAGTTGTTTTTAATAAGTTTCAACTGAATAATTAACACCGAACATGACGACCGGCCCAAGAAGCACAAGCACCAACGAATAATGTGGACCCAGTGGGAGATTTTGCGACCCATTTCCATAAAATATTTTTTTTTGCGAAAATATGTACAGTCGCGATGTATACAAATTTCTGTAAAATTAAACTGCACAGATTCCAACTGTGCAAAAAACTGAGTGTAGAGCCGCTTGATTTTTTTTCATTCAACTTGTGTTTATTTTTCACCCTCGGTTTTTTGCAAAGTTCAAATTTGTGCTATTTAATTGTAGCGAAATTTGTGCAAATCATGATTTACTCAGTTTCCTAAAGTCACTGCACAGTTCTTTGCACAATTTTACGCTGTTTTTATTTTAGTTGCATTCAAGAGTTAACCACGGTACATTTTTCGAGGTAAAGAGGTTTCCTTTGTTTTTTCACTTTCGTCTAAGGAAGGATGAATGAAATCTTAGGCTAAAAGATCGAGGCTCTACTGTTGTTTTTAGGAATTACTTAAGAAAGTCTGCTCCGTATTACTTGCTTGCTATTTTATTTTCTTCAAAACTAATGTAAAGTAGATCACAATATACATAATATTCCAACTTTAACTTATTTTCACCAAAAAGTGGAGATTGTATGCTTCTGAAACTTCGTATTATTTTACTTTTCTTTTTTTTACTTTTTTATGTTTTAGGATAATAACTTTTTTACCGTATACAACGATTAGCAACGATTTCTTCAATGACTTTACAGATTTATGTTAAAAAAAATGGTTAATGGTTTAATACTGAACTTTTTCTAAACGAATATTATGCGAAAAATCAAGGAACAATTAATAACCGCCTAGTCGTGTCTATTTTCAGCTTTTAAAATTGTTTTGTAACCGAATACCCATTCTCTAGTTTAAATAAAATTTGAAAACGAATAATCTTCTATCTGTCCATAGTATTTAAAAAGCGTATTTTCGTAATAGACATGTATTGTACATATTGATAAAAACTACAATGAACCTGTTTAAAAATGTTACAAACGTATGATTACTTTATAAAAATGTAAAAGAAGCAGACATTACTACACATTACTGTGCTAGCCTGATATACCACATATAGGAATTTTAAACGGCGTAATAAAGAAGTATATATATATAAATAGTAGATACCAAACTATATTAATGTAAAAAGTATTTGTTGCTTAGATGAATTTTAAGAATGTATTGCGTAATATTGCTTTTCGATTGGCGATTTTCTTCTATTGCTGACAGAAACTCAATTTTTTTTATTACACGACCAATTTTATGTAGGGCACTAAATGCAACATTTAGACATTCCCAGTTCCTGCAATAGAAATAACAATCTTTTAATGAACTGAGATTTTAAAAGGAGTAATATTTAGTATGCAGTCATAAAGATAGTTTTGTTTCAGTGCTTTAAAATGTATAAATTTTGGAATTTTTTCAATAAATTCTTTTTTGAAGTAGTGAAAATGTTTTTACTTTTAATATTTGAATTAAAGTCAGAAATTTTTAAATGTTTGTTTGTATTTATTAGAGCGGTAGATTGACCGTTGACTAAAAAAAACACATTATTCTCTGCTCTGAATTTCGTTCGAACCGAAATTCCGTAGAACAAAATAAGAATTGTACTGCGGCGCGCGGTTGTGTTTCAAAATTCAAAACGTAGGCCCTTAATAAATTAAGTGCTAAAAAAAGTAAAAACTAGAGAAAAAAAACAAAATAAATACAACCGATAAACGAAATGAATGTTTATCAAAGTTTATACACACACACACGGACCTAAGACAAAACGAATCTTATGCAATCATTATAAGTAACTTTGATCCTGTTAGAGCAAGTGGTATACATCGAAGGATAAATTTACCTCTATTATCTAATTCAACAACAAATAAAGAGCTTTCGGAACTTTTTCTGTTCCAATCGATCCAACGGATCATATTCTCAAAAGTAAAAAAAGTACGATTTGAGTCTTTACAAATTTTATGCGGGTCAGAATGGGCAGTAGCGAAATTAATAGTCAAAGTTTTTTCAGTGCGAAATAAGAAAATTTTGCATAAATATCTTATGATGGAGTATTTAAGTTACATAAATAATTTTGTTCAAGGCTTAAAACCTATTTGGTAAAGATTTAAATATATTTCCTACTGGTTTAAATTCATTTCGTGAAGGTTTAAATAAATCTGTTTTTAATTTTTACAAATTTCTTTTAAATAATAACAAAAATTGTTTTATCTAATAATTTTACTTTAATAACACCTAGTAAAGTGTTTAAAATGCCCACCATAATTTCGTATATTTAACCCATCTTTTAATATCAGTCTGTTCTTTCCTAACCTGCTCTTTTTGTTGGATCCTGTTTATTAAGTCCTTTGTTAAAGCCATTTCGTATCCGTAAACGATTTAATTCATATGTCCCTAAAAAAAGAAATCTAGTGGTGTCAGATTAGAGAACCGCGGAGGCGAAGCTATTGATCCTTTTCTTCCTGTTCACTTCCATCAGTTCCTTAACAATTATTCCGGTATGAAATGATGCACCGTCATGTTGGTATATTAAATCCCTTAAAATTGTTAAAGAAAGATTTTCCAGCAAATTCTCCACCTCATGTTGAGGAAATGCATGAATGCAGAAGTATTTTTGGACCAATTACGTTGCTTTATATTTGAAAGGGCGTTGCCACGCTTCAGCAATATCATGAAGTTAATTACCGGGTAAACTGTTGAGATTTATAATTCTTGGTTCATGTCCTAATTGATCAAAAAATTAGATTTTGTGATATTCAGACGAGGATCATTATGGCTTGATCAAATCCGTACAAATATACAGAACTGGACATCATCTGCATACATGTGTATGTGTGAGTTGAATACTAATTCAGGCAGTTCGTTTATTTATAAACTAAAAAAAAATGGGCCAAGTATGGTGACTTGAGAAATTTCAGACACAATGGCAGATGCAGAAAAGACCGAATTCTTAAAATTGAAGGGTTCGCTTGTCCAGGAGTTAAGCGTCAACAAATAATAGGCTATATTAAGTCTTAATTTTTTGTGCGCTTTATAAAAGGGCTCTGAAAACAAAAACAAACAGTTTCTCATAACCCTCCTGTAAAAAAAGAGCAGATATTATGTTTTCTGTCCTTAGTGTGGGTGCTCAGAAGCTTTGAGATTCGTTGAAGTAAAGAGTTCTGACTGCTTCAATGTTCCAGTCATGAAGCACTTCCATCCAGGACAAAAGTCGATTTACAGAAAGAATTTACTCTTAGTGTTAATGAGAAATTTTCAGAATTTAATCTAATATTAGTAATAGTTGTTTACTGCTTTAAAAATATTATTTTAGGGAAGAGATTTAAAAAAAGGTAAATATTTATCAATTTACCACTAAAAAGGGAAGCAAAATTACTTATTAATTCCATAGTTTATTCTATTTGAAGACTATTTTACAGCTTCTTGGATATGAGGTTGTTTGTGAGTGCCATCACAAAATGGTCGATGCTTAGTTTGTTTACAATTGCACAGCCAATAAGACCCAGGCTTTTCTACAGCAAATCTAACAGGTCTTTGTTTTATTTTCAAAAATACATTTTTATGTGTGCCATCACATAGTGGCTGATTTTTTGATTT
>QYTT01090472.1:0-10384 GCA_006980735.1 Dasypogon diadema
ATACATTGTAAACTCTCCTATGGAAGATGGGACTTATGCTTAAGGTGTGGTTATATCTGTGGCAGCTACATACAAAGCGAATTTAAAGCAATCCATTTTCCCATGGAATAATATCTGTTCCAGCTATAAACCATTGCTAGTTTTACAATAAATTATTTTCCTACGCAACAAAGTTGTTTCAGTTATAAAACATTGCTGATGCTTATTCGCCCATTTTTATAGGAGAAATTCTATATAAAAAATGACGACCGTGGCAATGTTTTTTTTCCGTGAACATCCCAAAGCTACAATATAAGCGTTCGAATGGGCAGCTATGCCGTATAGTGCGTGCGCAATTTAAATTTGAAAACGAAAAAGAAGTTTCGGCGCTTAACACCCCGCCGGCGCTTATCACCCCATTTTACGGTACATAAGATTACATTTACAATAAAACTACTGAAGTTTAAAAAACATACATTTATCATTAAATCTTTACAGAAAATAACAAAGGATGGTTTTTAAACAGAACAAAATTAATAACAAGAAACCATGAAATACAAAGAATAACACAACTTCATTACAAAATGAAATAAAAACTTCGTTAGGAAAACCACCAATAGAGTTTTTTTAGGCTATTGTCTAAATTCAGGGTACAACCCTATGATGCAATACAGCCCAGCTTAGGCGAAGGGAAATTAGGGAAGAGGAGGTTGGAAAGTTTGAATCTGACAGTGAACCACAATTTTTGGCATGAAATTATTACTGTGAAACATCCCAGTGGCTTCACCAGTACAATTCTCGTCTGTAGAATTGTCTCAACCACTGTTATATCGCCGCGCCCCGTTGCAGAATTTGAACCCACGTCAACAGATGAGAAAACCTCTTTTTGAAGTTATGCTTAATTGACTCAATATTCTCCACAGTAGCTACAGATAATTTGTTTCTTTAAGCTGAAAATTATTTCTATATTTGCGTTATGCGCAGGTATCGAAAGAAAATACTTATAAATTTTTACAAATTCAGATAGTTCTTCTATTTCTTTTATTAAAAAAAAAATATAAGCCATTTTTCGTGAGCAATTATTTTCATTGACTAAAACATTTTTTGCTCCACGAATCACGAATCAAAATATTGGATACAGTGGAATATATCCCTAACGAGCAGGGGCAGAGGGGTGAAATTTGACTTAAATATATGTTTTAAGATCCTTTGATGAATGCCAAAGTTATCCTTAGTATACATCTTTTTGCAGGACTAAAAGGTACAATTTCCGTTAAATTTAAATATTTAAAACGCAACTTGCATTAAGAAAAATGTAGCTAAACTCACCGGTAGAATGTTAAAATATTATTTGAAAACAAAATCAAAATAGTACCTACTCTTTTCTAATGCGATTTGTACTCTTTTTCATAAGTTTCGGCTGAAAACTCAATGTAGGCTACATACCCAGCCACTAATTTGAAATATAGATAGAAACAAGAAAATGAAACAAAAGGGACGATAGATTGATAGATACTAGGTCTATTTTCACCCTAAATTGGATAGAATATAGTATCCCTAGATACGACTGGAAAACTTCCATTGAAGTTTTCCAATTAACTAACATTGTAAGCGCCCACAGGAAAAAGATGCAAACTGAAGTGACTCATCCATTAATTGTTCTGTGAAGCTGCTGGTTTTTTTTTTTTTTGCAGAAATGTGAAATTATCAGTTTAATGTGAGAATAACTATAGGAAATTCAATTATGTGCAATTTGGGGCAGTTCCACCTAATTCATTCTTTTGTAGTTTTGACGACATTGGAAATTTTATCAGATCTACAATTAACAAATTAAATGAGTTATGCCAAAACGCAGTAAATTTGTCAATTATTGTATAATTGGATGGCGTACCTTTGACTACTTAGTCAGACCAGGTTTTTTAAAGCAACTGCTGAGTGCTATAAATTCAAAACTTCCACCTTCACCGGATGAGTTAACCGCGCGTTCGAGTTGTGTACACAAGTTAATTAATTATATATATAATCAAAATGTCTATGCGGAAGGCATTTGTGAAGACGGTGGTGGTACTCATGGTTGCTGTAATTTTTATTGTCCTACGGTAAAAGGTATTTGCGTTAATTAAAATTTCATTTAAAGGGACACGCCTTGGGTGCACCGGATTGTTCTAAAAATATTGAGCCTGAAATGGTTTGCCATATATTTGCACAAAATTTTAAGCTGGTTAATGAATTCATTTTTCCAGGTTTTAGATAGATGTTGTGATCAACCGAAATGGGACAATGACGAAAGTATTGAGTCAAAGTGTCGCACCTCTAGCATTTCCGTGAGTACTTGATTTGATGATTTTGTGAGACTTAAAAATGTGAACAATATTAAAAAGTATTGAGCACATTTTACCTTTATATATGATGAAGATGTATAATTTTAAAAACCAGCTATATTTATTTAGGTAAGATTTCAAATTTTTAAAAGGAAATCACATTTTTACGCCTTAAAGGAAATTATTTATATTTCCTCGAAATAATATAATAATCTGAAACTTTGCCTAAATAGACACAGCTAGTTTTAAAACTGTACCACGCAGTTACACATTAAGTGTAAGCGAGAAAGTTACCGAGATTTCCTTGATATGATATTTTCCCATATGGGACTACTCTACTCTAGCAAAGCTCTTTCAAAATGTTTCTCAAAAGAGACCAAACTGGCGAGAAGCAAAATTTTTATGCATGATGCTATAATAAATAGAAAAAAAAGGTTATAACAAATCGGTATATTATTTATTGCAAGCCAATATAATCTCTTGATGAGTAAAACCTCCAAGAATCAAGGAATGTCGAAACAAAAACACATCAGAATTTTAAGGACAAATCAAATGTATTGCTATTTTTAATTAAGCCCTTATATTAATATTTCACAAAAATGTCAATTTTCGAAATTCGCAAACAGAAAATGAGATTAATTAAAATTTATTGGAAATTAAAAAGAGGTTAAATCCGCAAACACTACTAAAATATTGCAATTAACGTGTGCGAAGTTCATAACCAATTTTGTTCTGGTAAAATTTGTACCTATAAAATTTTTTCAGTGCGTCGCCGAATGCATGCTGAATGAAACCAATGTCCTTGTCGATGGAAAAGTCGACATGGGAAGAGTTCGAACATCAGTTGAAAACGATCTCAAATCAAATCCAGAATTTGCTCCAATCGTGATAAAGGCTTTTGAAACATGTGCAACAAAACGTATGTACAAATTTTATTTGTTCTATGGAAGCAATTTTCAAATTTAACTTACTTCAGTGCAAAGGATGAATACAGAAATGACACCACCCAGTGATGGATGCAATCCCTACTCTATGCTACTTATGGCATGTGTGAACACCCACAGCTTGGCTAATTGTCCTCCTAGCAAATGGAAATCGACAACAGAATGCAATGAAGTTAAAGATTATGTCAATCTATGTCTTTAATGCCCAATGGAAAATCAAAATAAAGGAGATCCGATAATGCTGCAGCTGGAATTTAGAATTTCAATAGGTTGTGGGTAATGTAGGCATAGTCACAATTTTACAACTTTATTCTGTTTCGTGTCATGATACAATGATGTGCAAAAAAACAAAAAAAAAACAAAAAAACAAAAAAGAAAAAGAATTCTAAAAATATTAATTATAAAATATACTGTTACCAATAAATATTAAATGTGTGTCATATATTACTCTTTTTGATGTAGCAATAAGAAGTTTCACTCCTCCTTTTATACAAATTTTTATTGATTTATTTAGAAGGTCCCCAGTTCAAATTCTATTCGCGTCATCCAGGCTCACAGAAGTCAAGAATTAAAGACTCGTGCTTTGCATCACTTCAATTCAATACAGTTTATTTACGTTATCATGCACAGAAAGCTTCTTTCTATAATATAATCATCTTGAAAAGCCTCGTTTTCACACACACATATAAATTCTTAAAGCCAACAAGTTGTTAACCAATTTTTACTAATGGAGACGTTCACCGAAAATCAAGATTCTTGTTGGAAATAGGCTGCGTAAAGTCACACAGTTTGTTGTGCAGATTTCTGTTTTCATATGAAAACACTAAGTCGATCCTTTGTACTTGATATTAATAAAAACAGATATACACCCACCTCTTCTTTACACGGTAGATACGTTCTTTAGAAAACCGTGCAAAAAAATCACCATGTAAAAAAATTCATAAATTTGGGGATATGTTTTAAAATCTTAAAATTAGCATAGTTCAGTTGCATTTATCTCATTAATTTTTACAGAACCCAATTTCGCTTAATCTATTCGGAGTTAGTTTTCAGTAGGAATAACAGTTTAGGAGCTAGGGTGTGAGAAAGACAATTTTTTTTTTGTTACCTCCATATATAAAACAATGCAGCTGCGAACAGTTTACCGGTCGGCGATAATACTAAAATTGCACTTCCTAACTCATGACCTGTTTACTTATGTATACAGGGGGTTATGGTATTCCCCCAATTGTATTTTGTTGCTGTATACATAGGTTTCTGTAAGACACTGTTAAAGTTAGAATTAATTTTTTTTTGGATTCGTGCTAGAACAGAAAATTGGTGTAAAAAAGTGTATTTGTTCTTATTGGTGAACCGTGTTATTTCAAAATCGGGTAAAAATAAGACCGTGTAAAAAAAGTTGGGTGTATATTTTAGCTAATTTGTTGGTTCATAACAAGTTAACACTGCGTGCCATTGGGGGTCACCCGTGAGACTCATTTAAAAGCTCTCTCTGGACTAATGCATTTTAACACGTTGTTCTCTCACGAAAACTTTTATGCTAATTGTCTCACTCAACGTGTTAACAGCAAGTGGCCCGACATTGGCAAAGTTTATATGAGTGGAAACGAGACATAACGTTTTAAAGCGTCCGATTTTTTTGTATATTTTGTATTGAAATGCAGTTAACAGTCCCTCTAAAGCCACGCCCCATGCAGTATTCGGAAATTTGATTGTTGCAAAATCCCGTAATATTGGACGAAATATTCCTTAAAGTCTTAGAGTTTTCACCCCCCCGGGCCCCGCAAATCATTTTTTGTTTCTTACTGGGCTTCGATCAAGCGAACTTTTTGTAAGCGATAAAAACGTATGTACAGTTCGTTAAAAAAATTGGGACGTGTAGGCGAAAGCTCAGCGACACGAACGGTGATAAGGCGAAAGAAAAAGTTACATCTTACCGCCCCACCGCTTTAAGTTTGTATTATACGGACGCGGTATTAATGGTTCCACTTTCTTATTAACGCCTGCATTACTAGATTACATAATACTATGTATATATTTACTTCTGGCTCTTTTATCCTTTATACTCCTAGTTCACTAATATCAAACTATCTTAAGCCAAAGGAAAAAACAGTAGGAAAATTAAATCAGATTCATTTCCGCATCTCAGATTCGTTATTGCTTCCTTGAAGTGAAATATCTTTGGAGGCAGGAGTAGTAATTAAATGGAAACTATCATATCTAATTTAGTTATGTTTCTGGAGTGAAACTATTTTATCATTAAATAGTTTCCCTTCTAGAGTGAAGCTGTTCTTTTTTAGAAGTGAAATACTGATGTCTGGAGGAAAACTGAAATTAAAGACAAAATTCTCGTCCCAGATTTTATCTGAAACTTTTTGATACATCAAATGCCACCATGAACCAGTCAGATCTAAACAACATCAGACTACCGGACGGTAGTCGAATTTGCTGTTGTTGTGCTTGTTTCTGATGAGACTTCTGATTTGTTCTTTATTCTTTGGTTGTCGCCTGAGCTCAGGCAATACCTTAGGAAGATAAACTTTCTTCTCTCTTCAGTGTTGCCTTAAGCATTTCTTAGGATTCTTCCTATTGCATTTCTTCTTCTTCTTCGAAGATAAAGAAGTTTTCTATCCAGTTTAATCCACATCTTCCGATGAAGAAAATTAAATAGTACATCTTGCTGTTTACGTTAGGATACTTTGGATATGGAAAAATTGTTTCTGTTGAAGGTTTCAGAAATCCTTTTCCATTCGCAACAATGTAACGTTAAGTACAGCCTTTCATATTTATTCCATTTCCATTTGGTTTGTGCTAACATCAATATCCTTTTCGCCACACTCAAACTTAACCCACAAAGAATTTAATTTATCCTTTTAAGAGGAATTTGTTGCTGTTTAAAGCGAACGTAAAAGTCTCGTTTTATGAAATTCCCTCGGCTGTAATTGTTACTCTTCCACTTTTAAACTATCAGAATCAAAAAGAGTACAACATTTTTGGAGCAGATAACCATCGTTCTGCAAGACAGACGCTTATTACATTTCTTGTGAAAAACAAAAAGACCGAAAGACACGATGAGGCCAGAAACAGGATTCTTTTTGCAGAGAAGCAAAATAACTGCCACAACAAATTGCCCCAGATGCTTTGTGTTTGACTTCCGTAGACATTTTGTGTAAATTTCAGCGGGTGCCCATTGTCTTTACGCATAAATTTCGTTTCCCAAAATTCCTTCGATGAATCTAGAGGACGGGCTGGGGCGGGTGAACACTTTCGTCTTTATTAAAGCGGAACACTTTCATGCTTTAAGAAATTCTGTGGAATTAAAGTCCTGGGGACAAATTGATGCGGAGACCCAGGTTATTAACGAACAGCGGTGGCACAACGGCTCCTACAAAGATCGCTTTAAATCTTTTCCTTGCATGTATACCTCCGCTAGAGGTGACAGTTTTCACGTTTACCTGGATGTTAAGACGATTAATAATGGGACTCCAACAGGTTTCTGCTTTTCGTGTTTCGCTCCATTTAAATTCGACTTCAGCTAAGGCGACGCTTACGCGAATTGACATTCACGCAAAAACCGTAACTGCGTGTGGATAGGAAACTCATCGACGGACTGACTTAATACCTCCGTGGAACACAACTAATTGGCTATTAATTAAGTCAAAGTGACTCAGATAATTGAAGACACGACTGCACGAATTTCTGTAATTCATTAAGCCTGGGCTAGGGTCTGTCACTGGTTCTGCATGATTTTTGAGTCTGCACCCCGTGGGCGATCAAATTTGCTAATTTTTGTGGAGTTGTTCAAAACTAGTTCAAAAGTTGTTGAACTAGAAATTGAACTTTAGTATTCGGTTCTAAGCTGAATACTCTTTGAATATGTTCACAAATGAAGTCACATAACTGACTGAGTATCTCAAAGTAATTTAGCGATATCGAAAGGTAAATGCCTTTCCAGCTTCAACATTAATATTTTCTTGCAAAGTGTTTAAACATTTTGTTTACTTATTTGTTTCGTACATTGTAATGTTGATCCATAGCCCCTTTTCAATAAACAAGTTACGACTTAAAATTGAGTAGATCTTGTTTCTGTACCATACTTTTCCTCCTGCCTGTCGTATTACACCACTTGAGTGAGTGTAACTCATTATAGAAAAATAAAAACGAGTCAAAACATTAATAAAATGGGCTCGATTTATTTTTTATTGAATATTACAGACGGAATTATTGGACCACTAACCTGAAGAACTCTTTAGAAACGTTCTGAAGTACTGAGAGAGAAGGATTTTCAGAGTAAATCGGTCTATACTTCCCATGGCCTGAAGAATGCTACCCGAAACCTCATTTAAATCTTCGTTTTCGGGATGTTATCTGTTCATTGGGTCTATGTTGTTCGACGAAAAGCATTTAAATCCCTATTTACAATTTTCCAATATAGATTCACACCTCTGAACAGACTATGATTCTGGACCTAGTTTTATTTTAGAATATATGCCAAAAGTGTGGAGAGATGGGAGGGTGTTATTTATACCCAAAGATGGAAACTGAGCCATTGGTCAACTAAAGTCATATCTCCCATATTGAAAACTATGGAGAAGACAGTGGTCCACCATAATAGCTCTACACAATTTAGCGATCAAGTCAGAAAGAGAAATGGTGAAAAAACCAAACATTCCTCTGCGCCCCTATATGAAATGAAAAAAGCAGTCGTCAAGAAGGTCATAGCGCCCCAACGTTATTGTGGGTAAGAAACATGTTGACAAACCGAAGGGTGGCAGCTGGGAGTTGAAACAGCCACGACAACGACGACTAAAGGCTGCTCCTAAGGAGGGGTTCTGTCCCACTGTTGTGGTCGTTGGTCGTGGATGAGCTCCTTCAAAAGTTGTTCGAAGCTGAATTTGATAACCATTAAAGTTGTTCAGACGACCAGGTCGTCTCGTTAAAGAAAAGAACGATTAGGAAATTTCTGATCACATGTAGAACGCTCTAAAGCTGCATAAGATTGTTGTATATGAGTAGGGCTACGAGTCAACTCGGAAAAGACAATAGTTCCCTCCACAAAAAGGGGAAAAGTCAACTTGAGAATTTCTGCCTTAGGTAGAACAAAAATGGGTTTCTTAGAGTGAAGTTAAGCATCGTGTTCTTATGCTTGATCGAAGACTTACCTGGAACCCTCACTTACTAAACAAAGCTACAGCGATAAATGATCGACAGGCATGTCCCTCTAGTGACATGATCCTTCGAAAGAGGATTCCTTGTCTGGTACACAAATGGATGGAAAAGAGAATAGTAGATACCAATTATAGGATGGAAAAGCAGAGATCTATGCTAGAGAGCTCCACGCACACGTTAAAATCGATAAAAATGTACGTGATGCAAAAATAATTATACTATCTGACATTTCGGCAGCGTTAAAGGCATTCGCCTCATACACATGTGAATCGGAACTTGTGTCGGGCTGCGTGAATACCATTAAGCAATTGGCAAAGCACAACAGAGTTACTTTGATGTACACATCAGACCATGAAGGTTTTGAAGGTTTATCAATGTCGATTTTGCATGGAAGGGGTTATAGCAGCGGAGCATGTATTCTGTGAATATGAAGCCTTATATCTAAGGCTAAGCCCGTGCATTTGTAAACTTTGTAGTTCCGGTGGGCCCTTAAGCGCGACACAAGTGAAGGTTTTTACAAACCTTTCTGATAATTAGTTCCTGAACATAAAACTACCACATCCCTCAGAGCAGGCAGGTGTACGGCGGCAAAGATTGTAAGTGAATCAGAAAAGTGATCAATATCAATCTTCTTACTGCGTGTCAGATAGGATTTTCCTGGATTCATAAAGGATGAGAAAAATACAGTTTTATGTTCACAGTAGATATCTGCCTTTTGAAGGTCAGGATGGTTTTAATTCCTCAACTTGGAAAACGTATCTATGCGGACGAAAAGAGTTTAAGATCTGTCAGACTCACATTCTTCCTAATGAATTCTTTGCGGTTCTCAAGAACTGACTGTTGAGTAGGATGTAAGGACTAAATATCATAATATAGGAAGTTGATCAAAGATATGAAATGGTTGACTTGATTATTGTTTTTATCCAGAATACGGCAGAAAACCCTAACGGTATTGTTTGGAACATACGAAACACTAATGTTGTACCCAAAAGACGATGTTTGGTACTGTCATCCACAATATGACACCTTATAATGCCCCTTAGACAAACTGTTTTGTTTTTTAACAAATATTGTAATTGGAGCTATTGGATTCCAAATCATTTAATTGTTACAATATCCAATTATTTTAAGCAATTATTTTATAGGTCCAACCATTAGTAGACGCCAGCTGGATTTCAAGCTGCAAACTCATAAGCTCACTACCCACTAAATTACTGATGCCCTTCATACGAATATACTCTGGAGCAGGGATGGGGAGCCTGCGGGCTTCTGATGTAAAATGTAGGAGGATGTATTATCGCGAGAATTGTATAATAGTTTAATATGTGAAAAGAATCTGCAGAAAATAAAGCAATTTCCGAAGATGATGAAGTTCACGTTCACCATCCCTCTACTGACTACTGCTACTGGTTATTTTTGTTCTTTAGATTATAACTATTTGTGGCAACACTTTTCGCCACATATGAAAAGCCTTTTTTTAATTTAGCTTATAATTCGTAATAAGAATTTTTGTGTAGTATATAAGTACTTGCTATATTCTCACTAAATTTAGTTCTAGCTCGACGCAAACAGAGAAACAAAAAGCCGCTTTGTGTGATTTACTAGTTTCCAAATATTTATAAAAAAAAATTCCATTTGTTTCTTGACTTCTGACGTCACAGAGAACATTTAAGGATGAAAAGCTTAACACATGGGCCACACTACCAATGTCTACAATATCTATAGTGCTAGAAGTATTCGCGGCATATACTATTTCTTAAAATAAGACAGAAAATGGTTTAAAGACACTCCCTTTGTTTTCCCAAGTACCAAGGAAGTCTGTATAGCAAAAGGAACGTGTCATTTCTTTCTCCTTGAAGGGCAAAAATTGGCATGAAACTTACTTTTATCTATAAATAGAAATGCCAATCCAGGATTCGATTAGTAGTTTAAAAAACTTGGCCAATTAGAAAAGGTTGAATGTACGACACT
>QYTT01090472.1:21077-38045 GCA_006980735.1 Dasypogon diadema
CCTTTTGCTTTCGATATCAGAATAACATCGGGTCCATTCGCCTTTGGAAAAATTAAATTCGATATTTTCTTCTGAAAATATAGTTTCCTATTTATTGATTGCCGGTAAATTCCTCGAAAAAGTGTTTACATAAATTTTTCTGTTTATTTAAGTTTCATGGATAAATTTTAAAACCGGCGTTTACTTGGGGTTGCTGGAGTTTTTACTTAGGAATTCAGTTTGCGTTTGTGATGGTGTCCTTTGAAAAAATCGGTTTTGTTGTGAACATAGTTTAGATTTTTCACTTCCACATGAATTGACCGAACATACCAATGTCAATCGTTTGAACATCAAAATTGAATTGCTTATAAGACTAAAGGGGTTTCTTGCGGTGTATAGGGCTGCTGCGATAAAAAGTAGATCTATTTCAACAATTCGAAAAACAAAATGAACCTGGCCAACAAATAACATTAATTCCAAAGCGAAACATTCACGGTCAGAAATCTTTGTACTTTCTCGTGGAAGGTATGATTTATTACGAGCTGTTGAAACCGAGCGAAAACTATGGAACGAGTTTGATGACAATTGCAGCTGACAATTTGTTGCACACTACTACTACCATCCATTTCCTCAAATCGCCGGAAAGTGATTCTTCTCCATGATAACGCTCGACCTCATGTTATTTTAGCTACGAAACAAACACTGACGTAGCTCGAATGCGTGATTCTCCCGCACCCAACATATTCCTCAGACCTTGTTCCGATCGATATAACTTTTTTCTGATCGATGAAATAAAATCCGGATGATACATGTTTTGAAAAATGTTTTGAGGAATGAAGGACAGAGCCGTCTACCGCCGGCAATTTAACTTTTATGATAGATAGATATTTTATTTATCAGCACTAATGAGTTACACTTAAGAGAACTCTTAAATAAGTACAAACTCATAGTTAATATAAATAAACAAAACAATAGCAAGTAAATGGAAATCGCAAATAAATAGGAGAAAATTAGTATAAAAATATTAGGTAAGTATTAAAAAGAAAAACAGAAAAAATCTAAATACTTATTAAAGTTGGAAACAATAAAAAAGAGAATAGAGAGTACAAAAAACTTAAAGTACTCTGCCTTAAAATTGTCAAAATAGTGTAAAGTATGCAGCGGTATAGGAATAGAATTCCAAAGCCTGGTATACCATAAACGTGAACAGTATTCGACGTGTTTCCACAGATTTTTTAAGGTGCCATAAATTTTATTTACCACTCCATTAATGTGGTCCAATCAAGTAAGCTTATTATTGAAAATTACACCTAAGTTTTTGACCTTTTCAGAAAATCACAGAAACTCACCATTCTATAGTACCGAAGGTAAATTAGAAGTTTCAATGTTACGATGGCTTATGATAATACATTACGATTTGCTCGCATTCAGAACAAGTTTATTTTGAGACGCCCACCGAGCAACATTCATTAGATCCCAATTCATTCTATTAATCCCATTTGGTATATTTGAAATTGGAGTCGACACATATAGTTGTACATCATTGGCATATAATTGAAGGGTTCAGTTCGTAACAGCATTCGCGAAATGATTAACAGGCAAAACAAAAGCGGACCTAAATTAGATCCTTGAGGAACGCCACGAAGGACCAGTCGAGATTCGGAAGTACGGTTATTACAAATTACAATTTGTTTCCTATCAGATAGATACATAGTTGTAAATTAATTTAATGGCCGATCTACAAAACTTCAGTCAGAAAAATGAGGAAAAGACAGCAGGTGGATGGCAGAAAGCCTGAAAATTTCGTCGAGTTTTTTAGAATAGAAACTTTTAGCACATAAAAAGTTCGTCCAGTTGGTCAAATTAAAGGCTTTACTTATTGGCAATAGGTTTAGTGCCTGTGATTTTTTTTCACATTTACTAAAGAATGTCATATCCTGTATTTACCTTTTAATACTGATCCCTTGAATATCCTGAGCAATATTGTCCTTAATATAATACATGACTAAAATCGATAAAATCAATCTATTATTAAAATTGGATTGTCAATATTAATGTGATGTGATTTTCTTAAATTGAAATTTCTTTATATGATACTCACGTAGATATGTAAAATATCACGTCGCATAACTGATAAAACATCACGTCCATGACGCGTATGAGTACTGAGTAAAATGCCAAAGATAGATTGCATCTTAAGTACTGAAATACATGCATTGGATTCGTTGCACGCTTGCCGAAAGCATATTAACCTTCAATCAAAAAATTTTATCAAGTTCACGAAGTCCGTTTAGAAATTAGGACAAATCGTTTATCGAATGCAGCCGCAGGAAGAAACCTATCGATATCTAGCGATCCAGAACCGTAAAATATCGATACGACACGTGAGCGTCGTTTCATATTAAAAATGCTGATGAAAATCAAAAATCGGCTGTTGACTCAAACAATAGAAAGTCGTGACAATCGGACATCTATTTTGCATTTCACGTGAAACTTTTCACGCTAATTTTCCACCAATTTCTCTGCTAGTATCATGGCCGCAGAAGGTTGAAGATCACTTTTTCCCCTGGCGGCAATCTTTTTTTTTAATCTGATCTCATAGTTTCCCGCCTTTTATCGGAGATCATTTGCAGCTTATGCATGGATGGATGCCGCATATCAATGAATGCACTCAGTCTGGACCATTCCATTTTTCGTACCCACGACTTTCTTCTCATTGAATCTTAGCCAGACTCGGCTTGACTTATTACTCTTACTCTAGGATACGCTTGTAAGCCGATTGGTATTCCGATTGGTTCGTTCTGTTAGTTGATTCAGCGATACTGGAAGGAGCCGGGGCTATTTAGTGTTTGAATAATTCTGAGGTGATCAGATTAGGGTGCATGCCAGCATTCGAATGCAACAAACAGCGATAATTTATTGCTTCAAATGGAAGTCTTGCACTATCTGGGGATCACTCAAGTCAGTAGGGGAATTAAGCAGCAGCTGTAAATACCATTGAGTCAATATAGTGGTCCACTATATTCGATTAGACTACATGAATGGATTGCGGCTACTTTTACGCGCTTGGAAATGAATTGAACTACTTATGGAATGCTCATAACTTGATTAAATTTGTTGTTTACCTACCGCAAGGTGAACCAAATGTTATCAGACAGGTACCTAAAAAGTGCAGTTCAACATTCCTCGAATTCATTTGATAAGATTTATGTCCTGCGTGGGATTAATTAATTATTTTAAGCTTCTTGGTTAAAATGAAATTGATGGGTTTTATCGTGTTCTTATTTATTCTGATTTATTTATTAGATAAGGGGAAGCAGTCGAGTAGGGGAAATGCTATTTTTATAGGGACTAAAAATGATTTAGATTCTACGCTTGTTAGGCAGCTAATTTCCATGTAATTTTCCTATATTTTACTAACGTTGTACCACATTTAAAGATATAAAATCACCGCTGCATCGGTGCCGTTCTCATTCATCCTGAAGTGCAATTTTAAATTCAATTAGGCAAACTTATGAAAAGTGCTATCCGAGCAGTGATTTACTGGACGAACTGACACTTTTCACACCTCCCCTCTCCCCATAAATACCTACTTAGCTGTATCGCAAGCCAAATGATGCCTAACATCTTCACCTCTAAGACGAAATATCAATAATTACAACGACCAAGGACTTGTGGAGAACACCCAATGCCAAATTAAAACCTAAAATTTGGGTTCTACAAGGCCATATCAAAGGCTTTACATTGAATCAAGGTAAGCCGATCTATGATGTTGGATCTGCTATCCCGCAGACAGCCCTTCTGTATAGCAGTAAGATTAATATGCTTTCTACTCTACATCTCACATCACGTGACCTAGTTGTAGTTGTAGTCGTGGTATGGTCAACCAGAGGCACACAAGAGGTAATAATATCCTCGGTTTACTTCCCTGGAGATTAGAATAAACCGCTTCCATAAGAGATACCGCAAAAAAACTTATACTGGGATATGATGGAAACATCCATCATACTTTATGGGGTTGCAACCGAGCCTATTGGCGGGGTGAATATTTTTTGGACTACCTATTAAAGAATAATCTGGATATAGGCAACATTGTAACGAACCCATCTTTAACAACATAATTCGTCAAGTGGTTGTGGATCCCACCTTATATAGGCCTTTCCTGACGTATATACAATACAAAATTGGCACATCCAAAAAGAGGATTCTATGTCAGATCACAAACACATAAGATCCGACATCATAGCTTTAATTGAGCAGCGGGAAGAAGTAGGAGTTCCCCACCTAACGGACCGGGAATCCTATCGCAGATTCATCAGGCTGAGCTTGACAGAACTCGGACTCGTCTCAATAAAGTCAGGACTTGGCCTAAAGCTTATTTCTACCCAGCTCCAAACAACTAGAATAGGGGGTTGGGCAAATTAAGAGCCGATACAAGGAAGGTCTTCAACAGTACTAGAAGAAAAGGAACACGAATGGTCTTTTTGTAAACAAGCGCTAACAGAAGATAATAAAGAACTGTGGAGACTCAAAAGAGGAATTTGGAGAAGCTTCTGTGAAGGCATAGAAGACTAGTCTACTGTAGCTCGTCTCCAAAAGTGCTAGCCAAGGTTCTACCAACAGCATCGGACTTCTCACAAAAAGGCTGTGAAGAGAGTCGAAACCCTCTAAACTACAAGCCATAAATAAAAAGACCCAGAACATGGTATTCTCTTTTATGAATGCTTCAAGATAGGCGAAGTTGCGTTCATAAAAAACAGTTCATATGTTAGTGCTCAAGACCAGTTCATGGCCTGTAATTTTGAAATTTTTATATAAAAAAGGTTAGTAATTTCAGAAAAGATTCTTATGTGCTTCTTTTTAAGATTTTGATGATATTTAGTTAGGGTGCGTTTTTTTAATCGCACACAACTTGACATATTTACACTTATTGTTGATTTCAAGTCTACGCTAAATCCCTCTGCTTTCACATCTGACCCCACCTTAAGAGCAGCCTTTCTAAATGCTTTCACTGTCCACCACCAATCTGAAGACGAAAACTTCTTACTTTGTCTATTCTTCTGCCATGACTATCCAATAATTTCATGGCTTCACTTCGTACAACTTACAAACACCTAAAAAAAAGATTTTTTTCGGGCACAAAAAGATACTCGGTCAACCGAATAGTTCGAATGTACTGGTCTAAATACCCACTGTACTCTGTCCCAATTACTTATATTTATTAACCCAACAGTCGTTAATAAGGAAATGCGGTTCTATAAATTTGATTAACCCCATTCCGAGTGTCCGAATGTCCTCTTGCTCCTTATTTGCATAATTACGTGTTTCGTTTCGGAGGAAGTTTTTCCATTAATTTACTCCAAAATGAACGAACTTAATCGAACAGTCACCGGGTGCTTTTAGTGAAATTACCTCATTGGCAGATGTGACACGGTTCAGGTAAAAATGGGATTTAAATGTGGAATTAATTCCTCGTCCAACAGCCGTCTACCAAGTTGAAACGTCTTCGGAAGCGCATCTTTCTCCTAATTTATTCTAAAGTGGAATAAAACCGGAGTGTTAATTAATGGAGCATTCGAGTTAATAAAACCTACACGAATCGAATCTTTGACCTCCTTAAGACGCTGCTACTTCCTCTGGTTCTGGCGTCTACACATCAGCGAGACTTCACATCAAAAATCCATTAAGCGAGTTCAAAGTTGTACGTTTCAACGCAGGCAGGCCAGTATTCCTCTTTTTATGTGAGGATCCCAAGAATGTGTAAAGAAAAAGAACATAAATATCTGGAGGAGCAAGGATCTAGTCGTCTGGCGTCTTTCATGGGAGGTTTACTTTGGCGGTGGAATAAATTTGCGATATGATTCCCACCATCTAAGTCGACCGACCGTTTCGCGTACCCAGGTTCCATTTTGGCACGGTGTTCTCTAACACAATTTACACACCTAATCTCTGGCTTCAAATCATAATTTCCAGCTAAATCTAAACCGGGTGGGTGTTTCCTGCGGAGCGGCCCGGAGCCCAAAGTATAATTTTGCCTCATAATAAATACTTCGGGAAATTTTTAAGTGGAAAGTAGTGTGATTACACAAAAGCGGGAGGCTCCACTCCATTAATAAAAGTGATTTATTGGGCTTTAGGTTTTGTAGGGCATCCTCAATACTTTCGTACTTGTTTTCTTATGAAGGGCCTTTTTGTGTCGGCGGCGATTTACTCGTTCTGTTCAGCCTTCTTCATCTAAAGTTTGTAAGCACGTCTCTGCGGTAGATGGGTTGGCTTTCAGAAACAAATTGGACTTTTTTTTATTTAATTTAAGATGAAAAATATGCGGGAGATTTTGAAAGTTTTCGGGTTGAATTCCAACTCATTCAGTCTGGAATTTATTGAATCTTGCAGAAATTAGTCAATTGAAAGGAACGTATTCCCTGTTTGCTAGAGTACGTTGTTAATTAAAATAGTAACAATTGATTTTTGATGACATTTTGAACAACTGTGGTGCAAAAGGCACCCCCACGATCTGTTTATCAAATGACAGATCTGATCTGAGAGTGGGCCCTTGTGAACCGTAGCATAAAAGTAAAATATGCCCATAGTAGGTCTGAGTGGCCGACTAAAGGATAGCTTTGTTGAAACCATGCCGCGATAGCTGCGCCAGGATTAACAGGGATATGTGAGACTGGGGAAGTATACGATAAGGTTCCTGATCCTGAGACAAGCAGGCTTATAAGGGACCATCGTCAACTAGGATGATTTGTTATACGTCCATAGACCAATAGTTCTTCACATCATGAAACCGGAACTCGGAGCAGACAAGTCTTCGACCTTATCGACCCATTAAGAGTGATACCCACAGATTAGGAACTCACCAGTTTCTTGACAGATTTTGTAATTTTACCTATCGATTACACTGTGGATCCCAAACCACTTTATTGTCGCAACACCAGTTAGGTTCTCATGTATAGGTCGCTGCTTATAGAAAAACCTTAACCATTGATAAATGGCGGTGTTACAATTGCTGTATTGTATCTGAGATAAATAGTGTGTATTTTATCACAAATGACTTCTTCGCAAATTTGAAAGATGAAGTTGCTTCCTGTAGAACATAAAAAGGCTAAATTTTGAGGTTTTATACAAAAACAATTCTACCTGGTTTTTGTTTTAAAACTTGCCAGCTCTATTATGTCCGTCTGTCTGTCCGTCCGTCCATCTGTATACACGATAACTGGTATAATTTACTTTAAGAAAATTTGTAGATCTGAGTTTTAAAATGGGAGTGGGGGATGTAGGCCGCCATATTGAATTTTTGGATTATTGGACATAATTCTAACGGGAAGCAACCTATCACTGTAAAATTTTGTACAGAAGAGTTTTATGATTATATATTTTATGTTTTTATTGACAAAAGGCTAACTGACCAGTAAAAATACATTTTGTAGTGTGGATACTTAGTGTGTAGCCGGCCTTAGATTTTTAGGAGTAGTTCAGCTGATGTATCTGTCCACCTAAACCCTTCAAAGTAATTTATATAGATTTTCCGTGGCTTGAACAGTTTTCATTGAAACTCAGATATAACGACAAAGGTATCCTTTTCTAATCTACTTTTCAAACATTTTATAGGAAAGCCCAAACAGTGGGAGCAGTAGGAACCACTTGGCTTCCCTTATCCAACAGAATATGTTCACCAAATATTATTTAGTACATAATTACCAGCTAAAAATCAAACTCTTTTAAGTAAACTAAAAATCCATCAATCAATTCAACTGCCTTGCCCAAACTCAAAATTCATGGATTTTTTAATATCATGGAAAATATAGAGAAGATAAAACAACATAATGACTATGTGTCATGTAATTTGAGATCACCTATTTCGAATAAATGCGCAAGTAACATGCATTTCCTCATGTTAAATGGCACACCTTCAAAAATTGAAAAGTGCGAGGTGAACCCTGGGGGGAAACACATAAATTCCCAAGAATCACCGAACGCTTGCACATACTGACGAAAATATAAATCAGAGAACTCATGAATAAATTCTGGAGAAACTTTAATATCGATATGTTCTTATAAACATTGACCTTCCATCCACTTGGCAGACTTTCTTGAAATATCATCTCATTTCCTTAATCTAAACCCTTTTGTATGGTTTCCACATTTCCTGTAAGGAACACATGTACGTGGATACGAAGTGTGCACTGAAGTGGTATAACATCGAACTGAGGTGAGACGAGAGGGTTTTACAAAATATCGAATGTCGTGAACATATGCCTTCGTCATCTCAGGTGATATATGCTATCCAGACGGGCATTGTGTTTAATCCAGGAGTGTCAGTCTGTAAATAATAAGCCCAAGAAGCCCGCACACTCGTCAAACAAAAGTAAAACTGACGTGAGAAAAGTGAAGAAAGTCTTGTCACAAAGCGAACTCTAAAAGTTTTGAGTGATTAAGTTCTTTCTTAATTACTTCTCTGATTACTGGGCTTTTTGCAGAAATCCCATCATTTCTGCACGGTGCCGGCGGATTACAATCATCCGCGGTAATTATATGACGTGCTAAGTGATGGAACCACTGGAATTTCCTGTGCTGTACAGAACTTTTTACCTGTGCAACGTCTTCTTGAGAATTTATCACGTCCAGTAATCTTTTTAGTTCAAGTTAACGAAGGGAAACCGGTTTCTGAAGGCACTACTTCGACCTCGATCACATCCTTTAACAAATCTTAAGATTTTGAGAACAGCCAGTAACAACTCCTAAGCAAGCCGAAACGTATGTAGAACGCGTGAGTTTAGCACCGAACAAGTTAGGTTAGCACAAAAAAAAACTTCCTTTTGTAGGCAGGCAGGCATTCTGGAGCTCCATATATGGCCGTTGTGTCGAGGTGGAAAGGGCTCTGTGGGCTTCTTTTATTCCCTTGCTGGACTGATCTCTCTTCCACCACAAAAAGACTGAAACAAATCCCATATGATGCCGGTTTCATTATTTCAACGTTTTGTGGTCGTATGGTAATTTTATCTGGGGTCTGAGTTGTGTTTTGTGTGCCCCACCATCCAATTTAAGACCATAAAAGCGTAGGTACAGTCTTGGGGCGTACAAAACAAATAGCTTCAGATCACAATCGATTTCATCTTATTAACACTTGGCTTCGCTGTGAAAAAGGAACTCGAGGAACTTCGTTCAAGAACCAACCAAGATCGAATTCAATATCTCGTGTGAAAGGTATGTAAATTCTCGACACCACATAACAGTGTTAATTTTTTTGCTATGCATGAATTGCATAGTAGAAGTAGAGCGATGGCGTGGAGGACAGGCAAGCCGCATCATGACACTTCAGATGAATAATGATGATGACAACAGCCCGCAACTTTGTTTCGCGTTGCCGATTACAAAGTTTCCTTTTGTAACTAATTTAAAAAGTTCAGTAATTTGATCTTTACTGTGTGGCTGGTAAGATATTTCATTTCCTTGCTCGTCTTGAGGTATGCCCAACATGGAAAGAATTCTAGAAACACTCGAGGAGAAAATATGATTCTACCACTTGACGATTGTTTGTTTGAGAAGGGCTTGTGAGAATGCTGTACGTGTGGCTCTGAGTAATAATTCGATTTTTTATGCTTCTGATAATTTGATAGTGGGAGAAGCGCAGACAGTTTTTTAACAATAATTTTGGAACTTTATGCAGCTCGAATAAAATCTTTAGGAGGCTCGCTTATGTGCAACAGTTAATAGGGCTTCTAAATAGCATGTCGGTAGTTACTATTTGCAATTTACAACAATTTTGGAAAAATTAGTAAAGTAAATTAGAGTAATGTTGTATAGTAACGTATTTCATCTGTTCGATGCTCTATGATACCACTCTTTGTGTTTACAGATGCGTAGTTAGAATATTAAAACGAGAAATGCAGTGAAAAGTTCATGATCAGCTCCGTTTTTGAACATCTGTGTAAAAGACGGCGCGGAGAGCAGTTTTCGTTCTTAGATGAAATGCTATTAATTTTTGGAACATTTTTATTGACCGAGTGTATGCGTACTGATTTAATTTTAATGTTGTAAGATAAACTATGGTATTTTTTAATAACACCTTTTTATCAAAACTGCGAGTTGAGAAATATGGTGGATAATGTAGTATTTTTTAAGGTGTGAAATCATGAGATTCCTGAACTAGGCCACTACTAGGCCCACTGTTCATCCACCCATTACTACCTGTGGGTAGATAGTGAACGGGACAGATCTGTTCATTGACCCAACCACCCGGTCGACTTAGTAAAAGCCAGAATACAGTCCCATCCTTTTTCACTTGCTTGATCCCAGGTGACCGAGTCTTTTCGCCGATAGTGACGGTCAGTGGCACAAAAAGTGCGTCACAGTCTCCGTTTCATCCCCGCAACCCCTACAGTAGGCGTCGTTAGAGCGACCGATTCTGTGCTGGTGAGTTTTAAGGAATCCATGTCCTGCCAGAATTGAAACCAGCAGTCTCAGTGATGGTTTGTTTAGAGGGAGGAGTTTGGACGTTGAGCTAGCATTTGGTGGGCCCCACTGTTCCTTCGTCGTACCGGCGACCGGGGTCACGTTCCATAATCGGTGATGTTGGTCGTTTGCCCAGTTTGCAATACGCCCAAGTAGGTATCTGGTTGACGTCCCTACAAGGGAGGTTTGAAAGCCAAAAACGGCTCCCTCCCTCGCCAGCCCGTCCGCTTTCTCATTACCATATATGCTGCTATGGCCTGGCACCCATAGAATGCTAAAGTGACATTAAGTTCGTATTTGCAGTCCCGTGTTAACTTGGATGTTATAAAGGGTTTCATCAGGGCCTTGATAGCCGTCTGGCTATCCGTGCAGATCACAATATTTCTGAAATGTGCAGGAATGAAGGAATGCCTCAAAAATGGAACAAAAATTGAATTAAACGAAATATATAGCAAGGCATTTTAAGCCTGTAAAGCTCTTCTTATTAATGACCATGTCCTTTAATACCTGGATTTCTTGAAGGTTTTCGTACTAACAACAGACGCCAGCAGTTATACTATAGGCGCTATATTATCTCAGGCTACAACAAGTAACGACAAACCTATTTGCTAGGCAAATATTTCAGAACTAAATTACTGCACTATTAAAAAGGAATTATTGGGACATCAGGTATTTTTGTCCATATTTATTTGGTTATTGTTTCACTATTGTCATAGACCATAAGCCTGTCACAAGGCTTATGAACCTTACATGGTATTTGAAATTAGAAGAATTTTACTATAAAATTATCCATACGAAAGGACCCCAAAATTCTGAATGACGGCATTCCTATATCCGAAAGACCACTAAATGAATTTAACATTCAAGTGACATTTGCAGACTTATAGTAATACAAATATAATATTCGACGTCTACATTTCAATTTCATCCCAAGAACTTAACTCCATTCCTTTACCAATAAATGATATAAAAATTATATTCGCAAAATCCTATCCCATCCGAAACCCTAGAGATATTCAATATTTTGATGAAGCATGTACAAAAATAGAAAACGTCTATTATTGCAAAGAATCTAATCACGAAAGAAGATCAACATCTCCATCTGTATTGACCGCCTTATGTAAAACAAATCAGTGGAATGTAGGCTGAAGAAACGAATACATCTTGCAGAGATAACCCAACCACGGCCGAATTATGTATTACTTATCAATTTTCGAGAAACGTCAATAAAATCCTCATGCTATTTTAACCACCCTTAACCCACCTCCATTTCGAAAACTGCATAGTAGAGATAACCGCATCACCTATAAAAACAGCATTAATAGCTATTGGAATACCATCCATATCTATCTTTCGTGAACATCATATTATGCTATGCTACCTTGGTGCATTACTCCAGGACATCTTTTACGACAGCACAGTATACTTTACAAAACATTCAAAGAACGCCTTGTCGGAGAGTTACTAGAGCAAACCAGACTAGCTCTATGACAGCCTTTAAATTACTACTCTTGTACCTAAAAAAGAGGTCACCCTAAATGCATTTTATCGCCAATATTTAAAACTGGTTGCATGAAGTTACCCAGTGCATTCGAACAGATTCTTCCAACCCTGGTGCTTCACTTCAAAGGAGGCACGTTCTAATGGATAATTGAATGGTTCCAAGATGACGAACAAAGCAGGAATAGGTGTTTATCAACCGATTTTTTATATGTCTCCAGGATTGGCCTCTGTACTGACGGTCTTCTAAATATAGGTTCTAAAAATAGAGCACTGTTCAATAAAATCATTCGGTAATCCATAAATGTATGTATGTATGTTCCTGATTTTAAGCTTGGCTGAGGGTGTCGAAAGAAACGAATTCAGGAATTAATTCCTCATCCTGTCATTACCTCAAAAGACACATGAAAGCCATATTCTAATTAGAGGAGAATAACCAGTACAATTGAGAGACTTTCTCATTAAGTATGACTCAGCACAAAATGTGATAGGGCGGGCAAGAAAATGTATCTATTATTGTTAAAGAGGACAAAGAAACTCTTCCTTCCAGGTCTATCGGTACAGTATTAAGCTCTTTTTAGATATCATGCCTCTCTAACAGTATTTAAACTCTCAACGTCATATGTAAAGATGTTTTCAGATTTTCGCCTGCAACTCTGTGGCCTACTACAACTACTACCACCAATTATGACAGATTCGTGAGAGGATAAAAAATTCGAAATTTTTGAATAAATAAAACCCAATAAGTACTTATTTTTGCGGACAGGAAGAGTCTCAAGATTCGCCCATTATAAATCCACACAATATCCTTCAATGTCACCAAATATAATCCCAACATCTGCCACATGATAGACCTTGCCCTTTAAGCCGATTTAAATATTCAATAAAAATGGCAGAGTATCTCAATAATGGGCCAAATTCCAAATAGAAATCAATTGATAAGACGTCTGTTTGCTCTGAGTATAATTAACTTTTCCAAACTCGTAAGCATACAAAACCCTCCTTGTCACCCTCTTCACTTAGTTAGATAGAGATTATATACCCTTCTCAGTTGCCAAAAATAATATTTCTTGCGCATCATCTGCTTTAAATCAACACGAAACCAGGCGTAGTCTACACAAGGGTTGAACTTCACCAAAACTCTATCAACTGTGAAATTCCCCTTGTTTCGATGCCCCTAGTAACCGCAGCCACAGTACTCCCCCTCACCGAGGAAATATCACGCTTTACTACAAATTCCAAGGGAGCAGCCAGAAAATGCATTGTGTTTTTCCGAACACCCCAGATGCATCCAGACCCAGCCAGAGTCTGCGCTCGCCTTCTAAAATGGATTAGCATCCTGAAATGAGGCAATAAATTAAAACGCTCGAAAGGGCGCGGAAGTCAAGAGTGTTTGAACTTTATCAGCGCCTAGCAGTTTACGGTGCTCCTGAAGGATCTATACCTCAACTTCCACGCAAAAATATGCTTACAAGCGTTTATTCGGTTCGATGTGCTTCCTCGACAAAGCCCAGCTATTAATCGTCCTAATGGAGGCGCTTTAATCGGATTCGCAAATTTATTGGTACAAGGAATTGTGGCGTTATGCCTGCCAGAGTAGACCCTAGCTGCAATTACACGGAGTTACTGAATCACCTGGTTGAGGAGTGTTTCCGCAGAATTCAAAGTGCACCTCCACCCCTGACCGGGCGATTGTGCCCACAGGTAAAGGTGGTCTTGCTCGTTAGTTCAACGATTTCCCCATTCAGCCGATAGCGAATTAGATTCACATCTGAGTGCACACTTGGTGTGGTTTATGATTGCATTTGCAGGGCGGCAAAGAAAAACAAAAGCCGATTGAGCTGCACTGCATTTGCAGAAAGCAGAGCAGCTGCATCGTTGGGCTCAAGCCAAGAGTTTCCTCCAAAACAAAGGCTGCCGTTCCCGAGTGCTGTAGATGGAAGCGTGCATAATTACAAAATTTTGATTGAGATAAAGCGGTAATGGGCCCACAGCTTACCATTTACCTCTATTCCTACCAATAACTCGTTTTGCAATCACTTTAAGTTAGGTAATTGACGGTACACGTGGCGCGACGTTCAGACCAAATTAAGATAACCGCGCGGGAGTACTTTGCATTCGCCTCGCGGAAGTTATCGCTTGATAGTTTTTCAAAAGCTGCAATCCCAGTTCATTTGCAAACAGCCTGAAATTTGGTGCAATCCCAGAGTAACCTCTGGAGTTCTGTGGAGTTCTACGGCTTTCCGGAACTTCTGATGCAGCCAGAGATTTTATCCATGTAATCCTCACCCGAGTAGAAGTTGAAGATGTTGGCAACTTGAACACTGGAAACTCTTAATTAAGATTTCTTCAAAGAGTGGAGGTATTAAGGAAGGAATTAAGATAGCATCTTTAAGTAGAATTTGTAAATATTTAACGCGGATTTTAAGATGTTTACTCCTGAGTTACTAATTGATATGTATTTCTTAAATTATGCAAAATGAGTCACACGAACTGAGCGAGTTTTGTTATTCCAGGAGGTAACAAGTTGTACGTAATTAAAGACTGAAGCCGGAGTTTTAAAAATTTAAATCTATGCACTAGTATAACCCCGAATAAATTAATTAAAGTGGTACAAAGTCAAGCAGTCAGACAGAATGGTATCCAACAAATTAAAATAAAGCCAAGCCGCAAATGCTGAGGGTTGTGTGGGCGATTTATTATTATGCGGGCTGTAAGCAGCTGGCTTCTCTCCGCTTCAATCTACGTTGACCAGGAAAGAGGCTCAATTCATTTCAATCTTCCTTTCTAAGCTAAAAGCAGTAAAACGAAAGTAGCATTACCTAAGATCCTAATATTCATATTGTAGGGGTAAGTCATTCGATAGAGTTAGGTTTTTTCCCTCAATCCTTGGTGTGGAGGGTGGCGGAGTGTAATCCTAATTGTCAAGGTCTACATTGTTCGAAATGTTCAACAGAAATGCGAAAAATATGATTGAGTTTGAAAATTTTTAAAGCAGTCGAATAGTCTTGGGTTTTTTTGAACATAAGTAACATGAATTGCTAAATGTCAATATTGTGTTAGTTCACCTAGCAACCATTAGTGACTTGCCTCCTTCCTAACTGAACATTGACATCACCGTCTTCACAATTTTGATCTAACGAACCTAAACAATAGCTACACTGGGTATCTCGACGACATTTGATAGATATCGGTGACATGCCACATTTGCTCTTGATCGTTCTCTTGCTATTGTGATTGTTTCATTCAAATTGCTGTTGATACTATTATTCACAATATCCACATCTCCCACATGCTGTTCAAATTTAACCTCGATCTAACTGACGCGTTAATTGGAAACACTCGGGGATTCGGCGTAGATACAGATAATATCGCCATTGTTGAAAATGTCGCAATTTTGCATGGAGTTGTCTCTACAGTCCCAAAGAGGTTCCACCAAATAGATGCATACTGCGATGAATATATGGAGGAAGTGTCCCATATACAAATTTTTGATGTCAATATATTCATCTCTTTCGATCTTTAGAGTCAAATTGAACTATAATCGAATTCTAGATATTGTTCAGTGTGAGTAAATCCAAGTATTTATATTTTTAAAAGAAAATATTCTACCTTCCAAATTTAAGTTCCAAAATTTTTTTAGAATTTTATTTCACTCAACCTGATCATTATGTTATGCTCTACATAACAAAAAATCCGAAAATTTAATCACATTTTTAATTTTGGCGCCTGCTTCTGCCGTCAGTATGGCACATGACATGCAGAACATAGACAGATATAGATCAAATATACTTTTGTCTTTTGCCGACGTTGTTAAGCGGGATATTTAAACAATTAATTTTGGGTTTTTAAAGACGAAGAAATTTATAGTTTTTAATACATACATTTACAAAAACAGATTAATAAAAAAATTTTGTTCCACACAGAATTTTGTTAAGCAACAATTGCAGTGGGATGAACCGAGAAACGCTTGGGAAGTTTATGACACACTTCTGAAGTTATGTAGAAATTTGTGCCATTTTGCAAGCAAACATGCCCTCTCTATTTCTCCGGTCCATATTCCCATAGAAAAAGTTCTCATAAGTATCAACATTTTCAAATTACCAAACAGATGGTGCAATAATTTGACAAGGAAAAATATTTTTAGCTACTTAAACAAGGCAAAAATCGTGGCATATACAAGATTATTAAATTATAACAATATAGGGAAGGATATGAATCAAAAGACGCTAGAATATTAACTATTTTGCAAAATATTTAATGGTGATTACTCATTACACTATCTTCTCACCATTCTGATCAGCTCAGGGTTTAAGTATTGAATATTTTTGAAGTTTCACAGTAGTGGAAATAAGTTATTTAAAAAAAAAGTTATTAAAAAAACTAAATATAACCAAACTAAAGAAGAAAAGAAAAAATAAAAACAATAAAAGTAGATGTAAATCTAATACTAAAATAAAAATTAAGATGTAAAATAAACGCGGATTCTATTGTATTAAAAATTACACAAAAAATTCATTAAAAATCACGTCTCTTTTGCTCGCTTCCAATTGGAATGCTACCAAAACAACGTATCCAGAGTGACGTCATGCATGTCAAATTACAAACCTGGCTAACCTTGTAGTCTGTAAACCGTGAATTCAGAGCAGCTGTCAAAACTGAACTAGAAGAAAAAAGAGCAGTATTGCTCATTGAACGTCACTTGATTTTTCTGAGCGGGAAAATGTCAAATGAACTGTCATTGTCTCTCACTTCAGTTTTAGTTTTAATTTTCAAAATCAATTTATTTTGCACTTCTCCACTTTTTTATTATTTCTCACTTCAATTACTAATAAACACTAACCCTACTAGAAGCATTTTCACACATATCTGCATGGAAAATATTATATTACACTAGAAATTGTAGATATCGATAATGTCAGATGTAATACCGCATTTGAAGACCACTTGAAATCAATCAATACTTAAAACTCCGGAAAACGTATCGCAGGAAATGAATGATATAGGTATCTCTTGAAAATAACCGAGGAT
>QYTT01090472.1:52965-90307 GCA_006980735.1 Dasypogon diadema
GTCGTTAATCAATAGTTAATCGTTAACCATCAGTCGCCGTCACCGACTTAGAATTCTTATATTATCGTTTATTATGTCGCCTTTTTCTGATATTACTGTTTAAAGGAGATATTGCCCCCGTTTAGAATATTTTCGTCGTATAATGTTGCCGTTGTTTAAGTCTTGCCATCGCCAAACCAATAGGAAACGTGTGCAGTTTGATAATTAATAAATTAAGGTGTTTTCATTTCATTCTTCCCAAGACTTCCCAAGTGTCCTCCCAAGACTTCCCAACTGTCCTCAAATAATAAAGGGGAAAATATGAACTGAAGGACAGATGTGTACAAGATTACCGAAGTAACTACATCGACCACAAAATATTCGAGAGAAAATATATTTAAACTTTTAATGTGAAAAGGGAAAAATTCACAAATTTGCTGCTTCTAAACACAACTTCTGTTAACAACTCAAAAGTAATGCAATATTTTTGATACCCGTGCAATTCACGTTCGTTGCGCGAAATTATCCCAATGATGAAAGAAAAATAAGTTATTGAAAGGAAGAAATATAGTTAATTTGGCTCCTCCCTATTGGATCGCCGCGCTTGTCCGCAATTATCAATAATTACCTTCACAAATTAAAAGTATTCAAATAAAATATACAATAATTAAATAGCCATTAAAATTGAATTCAATTACTTACGCAAAAATTACTGACTTTCAGGTAATTAAGAGAAGAAGTAAAATTCCTCATATTGATATTTGGAAGTGTCCAATTATAAGTGGCACGAAATTGTATTTGTAATTAAAGAATTAAATTCGAATTCAGCTGAGAAGCTGGGTATTGTTGTGATGAGGTTGGTATCATCATCATGGAAAATGGGTACTGCACACTTAATTTTTTTTTACTAATGAAAGATTTTCAATTTGCAGACATTATAAGTCGGACTTAAGTCGAAAATCCAGTTGGTTCAAAGTAAATGGTGGTAATTTTCATTCTTTTCTATTACAGGTTCATAAAGAATTCTTAAGATGGTAAAATAATCTTAGAACCAATTGAATACAATTCTTCAAACTTTTATTCTTTTTATTAAACGTTGATTTTATTTGACACCGCAATTTGCCTATATGTGTTTTCCTGTTCAATTTAATAACGGCTCACGGAGATTGTTGGGATGATTGTAGACGAGGAAGGTAAAAATAGATTAAATAAGATTAAAGATTTATTTGCAAGAGCTACTACACAGACTACTATGCAGGATCGGTAGCACAAGCGGAAGTGAAAAATATACAAAAGTCACTTTTGGTGAATTGTGCAAGAAAGTATTACCAACCTAAAGCATCTAAAGAAGTATGAATTGCCAATCATGTATATTTCAACAGAGATCACTGTTTTTAACATTATTAGGTGATCTGTGTGCATTTGTTTTAGATTTAAGTTTTTTCTAATACAGTTTGTGTGTGTTTCTGTTAATTATATTTCATCAACTTGATTAAAATCACTTAAGGTACGATAAGTGTGGTACACTTTTGATGTTAATGATTAGAATTTTGACGAAGGGTACTAACAAATATGCAGATATGTCAGTTCTACTCTTATGGCGAATTTGGAAGCTTTGGATCCCTTTTTGGTCAGCTTGCAACATAAAATAATTAAATAAACTTTGTAAGCTATAAAATGAGCTGAAAAATGTATAAACGGAAAATTCCAAATCAACTGCCATGCATGCCAGCCAAAAATATATGGGAATCTTGAAAAATAGCTATATGCTATTAAACTCTTTCATCCTAACACTACAATTTCTCATGACTTACACTGACGGGTACTAAATCTGGAGCTCATTACTCTACATACGCGCCTTAAGCAATGCATCAACTTGTTATCGCGGAACCATCTTCCAAAAATGAATGCTATTTGTATCGTTCAAATGAAAAATGAATCACAATATCCCGCACTTGGTTCAGAATCAATCATCCCCGCTGGTTATATTCGACCCCAGAGAAATTTTCTTGCTCTGTTGGCATTGAAAAATGACACTACTAGGGCTTGGGCCAGACGAAATGTGACAACGAACAATTTACGAAGCCATCGTCTTCGACATCTGGCATTCAAAACAAACGCAGTGTTGATGTTTTTTACTAATTAAGAAGAATGCCTGTGGGTGCAAGCATCTCCTTCGGCTGCCTTCTGGATTCGAGTGTGCCAGAGTCTTTTATGCCTCGTTAAATTTATCGAGGCAACTTTTTCTAGATTTTCCTGTTACAAATAAGAGGGTTTGACTAAATATAATTTGACCTCTTTGAGACTTGTCGCAATATATCTGCCCTAGAGCGATACCAATCTCGTCCCAAAAAAACAAAATTTATTACTTCAAAGCTTGCCAAAAACTCCAGCAATAGTCGGCATAGCAGACACTTCCAGATCGACCGGGATGGATCCAAGTCCAAACAGAGAATTTGTCATGTTTCCCTGCCTCCAGATTTCATCCATAGGAAGTTCTCTAGTGTCTACTATACTATATGCCTTCCCTGAACCCGGGCGTACATAAAACAGCTCCGAGTGAAAACTAGAATGACTAACGATGTCACTCACCCCAATCATCGTATGCGTTTGGACTTTTCGACATTTGATGGAAATTAATGAATAAATAATTTGTAAAAAGAGCGGCTGGTTCAATGCTTATCGACCAAGAGCAAAAGAATCAAATGACATCGATGAATAGAGGACTGGAGCACACTTGAGCAACTATCGCATCCTATCGCATCATTATTGGCCAATTCTCCGTCGAGGTCGAGATTAATGGAATGCCGTAGCATTCAATAGACGAGAAGAGTGGATGGTTGTTGATATCTATGGGGAGCATAAAAGGTGAGCTAATTCGAGAATGCCAAGTTTCAATAGGAAGTCGGAAAGGAAAAATCCTAAACATTTTCCGAGGTTTTTGTTGCTGACTCATTTGCTGATTTTTATGGGAAATCTGGCAAAGATCCGGAGTTCACTTCAATTTGGGAACGCTTTTATGAATGCTTATTTATCATGAGAAAAGGCCTTTTTGGTATCCATTCTGTGCAAACACAGTCAGTGAATGAAGATTCAATATAATGGAAAAGTTGCATTATACACGTGCTCGAAATGGTGGTCATGTAGGAGTAGGAGTGTATTGCTTGCACAGCTCCAATTTTATAATTGTAGAAAACTGGGGATATACTGGAGGCTCTTGTGTACTTTGAATGTTTGCTTGGAGTGAGAATTTTTAAAATTCGATGCGATTTTTAATTAAAATGAATACTCTTTCATTTATTGCAGAGACAAAGGAGAAATTGAGAAACAATGGCACAGGTTACTCGGCACTAATTAATTAACAAGTGCAGGAAGTTTGACTATTGAAGTATAGACAATTTCTCGGTATTTCACTCATAAAATTTTATTTATCTATGTTTTAGCTTTTTAATTGAAAAGGACATTTTAATTACACTTTTTACTCCACTTACAGAGCTCAATGAATGCAGAGTTCAGATTAAGTTTGGGTTATCATATTTTGCATATTTTTAAATCTTAACACTTTTATGATATTGTGACAAAAAGATTTTTTTGAATTCGGAAAGTTCAGAGGTCAGGTCAGTTTTTGTACTTCAACGGCTCGGGTCGTAGCAGAATATCATAGAGAATATATTATAGAGAATTGCTTTACCAACTATTTCATGATGTGTTATGTTTTTGATACTACATATATAGCGCTATTGATAGTAATTAAAGTAAACACTAAAAATTACAAAATATCTTATAAAATTGTTTTTTGAACGAAAAAATCGAATTCAATTTTCAAATGGTTAGATATCATTTTCTGAATTTTCAATATTTTCTGCAAAATACCCGAGAAGATTTCTTCAATGTATGTTTAATGTATGTTCGACTTTGAAGATCAGGGTTTGATACCCCTATAGGCAACGAAGAACAGATTTCCAAATGACGTAAGTTTTTGATTTTTCTTGAATTCATGGGGAACATTTTTGCCAATCCTGTTACCTTCCCTAATCACAGCAACATTCCCACTAATAGCTTTTTCAGATACACTAACTCTATTGAAAGACATTTTACCATCACTGAAATACTAGCTTGACTGAGCACCAATCCGACATTACATGTAACATGACTTAATGTTAAGAATGGCTTACTGGCTTTGTTTTGGTGCACATTCATACTTCTTAAAATTATCTTACCACTGATCATTGGTCCACTACTTCATATATTTAATACATGTCTAACGAAATCTGTATTTCCGGTTAGCTGGAAGATCGCTAATATTATCCCTATTCAAAAGAAATCTAACCCTTCCAAATCCAGAAGCATCTAACTAAAAATAATCTATTGCATCCTTATCAGTCAGGATTTCGTCCCAAACACAGTTGTGACACAACCCTCCTTAAAGTCACTACAGACTTTCGCACCTCTCTAGATAGGCAAGAGGTGTCCGTGCTTCTTCTTCTTGATTTCTCAAAGGCGTTTGACTGTGTATGTCATGAGAGACTCCTGAGGAAGTTGTCCGAATATTTTGGCTTCTGGAATAGTGCGGTGAACCTAATTAAGTGTTACCTTTATCAGCGTTCGCAAAGGATTACTATGGGCAATGATGTCTGTTCTGGTCTTTTCCCCTGCTTAGTGGGTGTGCCTCAGAGTTCAATCTTAGGGCCATTGCTTTTCAGTCTTTATGTCAATGACATTTGACATGCCAGCTGTTCTTCGCCACGTAAATGTGCACATTTATGCTGATGACGTACAAATCTATCTAAGCCGCCCCATAGGTCTAATTGAGGATTGCGTAGCTTGTGTTAACAGTGACTTGCACGAATTACACGAGTGGTCATTGGTGAATAGTCTCATACTTAATCCTAACAAATCGCAATGTATTGTCTTTTATACCGGATCTCTTGAGCACGCTTCTTTGCCTCCCATTATCTTGAATAACACTGCAATTCCATATGAAAATAAGGTTCGCAATCTTGGAACTGTTCTGTACTCTAAGATGAGTTGCTGTGACCATACTAAATTGATTTTGTCTAAAAGTTATACTACGCTTCGTCGCCTCTGGCTATCAGCTAATATACTTCCCCCTAAATTACGTCGTCACCTTGTTAAAATGCTGATACTTCCTCATTTTATACATGTCAGTCTTGTGTTCCCTAAGCTGGATTCTTGTTGTTCCAGGAAGTTAAACGTTGCCTTTAATGATTGTGTGCGGTTCATCTTTGGCCTACGCAGGTATGATCATATCTCTCATTTAAATTTTTCAGTATTGGGTTACTCACTGGAAATATTTTTAAAACGTAGAAACCTATATTTCCTATACAAACTACTAAATTCTCAACAACCCCTTTACCTCTCCAGTATGATTCAACCCCTTAAATCGAGTAGGGGTCTAAACCTATTATTTCCAAGATTTAGTACGACTATTTTTGGGTGATCTTATATCGTTCAGTCTATCAAACTATGGAAAACGTTACCAAGTGATATACAAAGAGCCAATTCGTTCAGCACGTTCAGGAAGCTTTCACTTGATTTTATGCAGTAGTCTATGCACGACAGGTTCAGTTCGTTTAGTTATTATTATAACATATATATTTATTGAGTTTAGTTTAGTTTTTGTAATTAAAAATTCTAGAGTGTTCATTTCATTTACATTTTCTTCTTCTTTAGAATGTTTACTTCACACTCTTAATTTTGTTCTCATTATTACTATTGTTTGCCATTTTTCCATTTACTATTGGTACATATAAAAGATTGTAGATCTTGTGTATCCGATTCCATAAATAAATAAATATTATATTACATTATATATTCATAGAGACATTGAGCTTGATGTTTAGGCAATTACCACTAAAGAAGAAGAAGACTTGTTTTCAATTAATATTCATTTTTTGGAAAAAGCTAATTGTAAGTAATAAATACGAATTTAAATTTTCGTCCTCTTCTATTTCTATAATAGCTTTCTACAATTTTGCTATAGTGTAGGTTGCCAAAAAAATAATATAAATTACGACTTCATATTCTAAAATCTACTGAAAAAAGCACGTTCAATGCAATAAATTTCTGATTCTTATTAATTTTTTCACATTTCTTCGACCGTATTAATCCAAGTGCGGTATATATCGAGGATTAAGTATACATCCATCTCGAACAGTCAAAATCGTACTCTAAAAAAACGCAGATAGATTTCCCAGACCAATCAGTCAATCAGCGAATCAACTATACATGTTAGCATAGATGTAGTATTATTTTTTATATGATACATAATCGCCCCTTACATTCAACCTACATAGGAAAATATGATTAATTTGCATCGACCTGGCACGGAAATGTTTATTAAATGCCTACACAATGAATGGTGTTACTCTGGAACTACTTCATTTTAATTAAAAACAGCACGCGAATAATTCATATAGGCCACAGGATGTGTGTATCAATATAAGGGCATCCTGAAATTCTGGCCATTTCCAGGCTCATAAAGGTGATCCAGATCACAAATTTGGGTTCGGAAATCAGCATAAAATTTTATTAAAAGTCGAAATTTCCTGCATGATTAATTAAGAAAAGAAAAGAAAACAGAGCAAACTCCCTTCCAACCGAATTCTGAATCAAAATAAAGACTTTTGGATTCAATGCGAATGAGTAAGAGCAAATTTATCGCTGAGAATGTTATCTTGAATCTTTCATTCAGAGTTCTGTTCTGAGCCAGAAAGCAAAAACTGAACTAGTTCATGTGTGAACTTCAGCCACATTAACAACCACTTCTTATCTAATTGACGCATGTCGTATCACTTGCAATTTTGAACCGACAGAAAATACGGCGATAATTATCCACTTCCGAAATTGTATCAAAACAGAATTCCTCGGAGCGACCGTTGAGTTTCTTGTTAGGAACCGGTAGTGGTGCGTAAGTTTGTAGCTCGTATCTGAAGTTGAATTACGTGTAATTAAACGTGGCGCAGATGTATTACAACCCCGACTTGGCCAATATGTATAATGCGCGTAATTTTCATTAAATTACTTTTGCGGTTTATGCTAATTTCCTGCGACCAGCTCTACAAGCCCTCGCTACTAATTACTTTCCCTCCGGTCGTGGCTGAATTCAAATTGCGGCTGTCATGTTCATTTTGCCAGCTAGCAGCAGATAGCGAAACCAGACCACTGCATAGTGGGGTTTTCCTCCGTGGATAGGGACGAAATTGTTGCAATTTAAGGTGCAAAGAACGCTTCACCTTTCACTTCCACTTCCACTTTGGCTTAGGCTAGGCGACATTATTTAAATCTTTCTTTTTTGTTTCCTCTCATCCCTTTGGCTACTTAGTTTTCCCTTAGTTTATTCATTTTCCGCTGTTAATCAACTTGGAGAATTTTTCTGCCCTTTCATATGCCATTAGCTGTGTAGTAAAGACTTGAAAATTTTTCTTAAGAAAAGATCCACAGTCTCCGCTTGGAGTCGACTTTGATAATTTCTAATTCCGGTGCATTGTTCTAAGCACGTAAGACACTCTCCTATGTTCATGCACAGCACTTATACGTTGCTATTGTCACGTTCGCTGTTCATTTCCGTCCATTTCAACAAATAAACGCTTTTCGCGGAATCAATGATCGATTCACAATCGCCGTCGCCGTCGCCGTACCGTCTGTGTGGCGTAGTAATATAATCTGTTTAACCTTGCAGATAATGTCGTTTCGTTTAAACGGGAAACAATTTCAAGCAATTCAATCGTTGGCTTTTGATATTTTCGATAAAACACCAGCATAAATATTTATTTTATTTCAATCACATATTCAATTACCGATAAAAGCGATATTAATAGCAGTACGCGAGCAATCGGCACGAATTTTCCATTAATAGCATACATTTTAAGTGACGCAGAAAACGTTGATGGCATTCTCACCAAAATGCAGTCACACTGTTGGCATTTGCCATAAGAAGAAGACATACTCTGAGCTTTACTGGAATTGTAGACTGTAATTAGCCTTCAGGGACAATAGGTTAGTTTTTTAACATGCTAATAGTACGCTCAATTCATACAGAAATCAGCGTCTACAGTCCATTGAAGTTAGCTTCCATACTTTCGTAAAGTGGAGAAGGTCAAGGTATAGTCCTATGGACCAAAGGCGACTTGAATCGTGCTGATACCCAAGTCATGGAAGTAGAAAAAAAACCCTTAAACCTTAAAAGTTAAAATACGAAACAAGCCTCAAAATGCGACTGCAGAGCTTGGGGAACATATAGGTCTAACGGCCATCAAAGAATACGCCAAGGATAAGTGTCCTATCACCTCTGATATGGATATGGTTCCAGGGCCAACCAAATCAAAAACAATATCAAATGAGTCAAAATCAGTGTCAACTTTTTCAAAAATTTGACAACCTTTTCAAATCCAAATACATCCAAATAAACTTCAATAGCAACCATTTTATCATGCAAAACTGATTGTTATTGACATTTGTTTGGTTCTATTTGAATTTGAAAAAGTTTCCATTATTTTTGGGAAAGTTGACGCTGATTTAGATTTCTTTGATCTTTTTCTTTTCTTTTTTTCTTGAAATGACGGTCTTGATTTTGATTTGGTTGCTCCTGGATTTGATTTCTGATTGTGATTTGGTTGTTGTTAACCTTGATATGTTTGCGTTTTAAGTGTAAATGCAGACTGGCGGATTGGAGAGTACTGGATCGGGCAACATTGTTCGATCACGAAACCATTCAATTTGTGGTAGATTGTGGATCCAGAAGGTGAGAAAAGGAAAGACTTGTAAGGATTCTTAGGAAGACGGATCTGCCGAAGTGCCCAGAGGTATTGAACAGAAATCTGATCGAAATAATGAGGAAAACACCTAAGACCAGTAGAAGTGTGAAGTCTTAACTGAAGGTAATAACCCCGGCTATGAGGAATCGGGACCACACTCCCTGCTTGAATAGGGAACTGGACAGCCTGAAGGAAGAGGTAAGAAAAACCTTTAGTCACGCCATATGGAATAATGAAATACAGCCTTTGGAAGACTATAAGGCGAAAAAGAAAGAGAGCTGGCAAAAATTTGTAAGGAAACTTAAGGTTTAAAACAATACGCCTGATCAGTACGAGCACTTTATTAAAATACAGTAAAAGGCTTACAAAATGTCCCAACGACCGACAAGCAAAAATCTGTTGACCGCTACCTAAACAATATCCGATACACCAAACATTTGGGCCGTGAATTGCATCTACTGGTTGCAGTCATCAGACTTGCACTTTTCACAGTGGTGGCCGTGTGTGTGTCCTGAACAATTTTAATTCCTTAGTAATACATATGGGTATCTTTCTTGTCGATTTTTCTTCTTTCTTTGTTTTAGATAAAGTCGCAACGACTACAAATTCATCGACGATGAAAGAAGTAGTCGTAAAGAGATTTATGCTTGAACATGGAGAGTGTCTCAGAAATCGGTAGACTACAGAAAATAGTCACCTATCATCCGGTCTCCAAAGTTGGACTTGTTCAAGGCTGGACGGGAAAAATGGCAGAAATATTGGAGGAGACGAACAGGATTTCAACGGAGGCAAATTTTCCAAATTTTCCAATTTTCGCGATTAAACCGGCAAGGGGCCGAAAGGATACCTTGCAAAATGCAAAAATACTATTGCGTCGTAGTTTCGGGGAACATTTATCACCTGCGATGAGGCATATACCGATTAAGTGAATGGAAACAAAGGTAGTTTTTCTACCGAAACCAAGGAAAAGATATTGCATCGAAGCCAAATTCTTTAGGCCGCTCAATTTGGCATCATTTCTGTTGAAAGCAACGGAGAGGGCCCTACCTGGAGTGCTCTACTCTGAAGGAATATTCCTTCAATGTAAACCAACACATATGCTCGAAAATCGACAGAATCTGCGCTTCATCACTGATGAGATTTGCAGAGAAGGAACTGAATACAGGAGGTATTGCTTTGGCCACGTTGATGGACATCGAAGCTGCCTTCGATAAAATCCAAATACTTCAAATGGTAGCGAGGGTAGGCTCATGTCCACTACCGCTGATGTCATGAGGAATGCTCTCCGAGTGGTGGAAGGCTGATGTGGGAAATAGGGCCTCAGCCTGAGCAAGACAAAAACGATAATCTTCAGTAGGAAGACAAAGGATCTGCAATTTGAATTACGCTCTTTGGATCTGAGATCAACGTTGCCAGCGAGCCCAAATACCTTGGATATACCTGGATTGGAAACGGACATGAAAGCATCATGTTGAAGAAAATATCAGAAAAGCGAAGGTGTTGCATCATTGTAGAAGAGCGTGTGTGCACTGGATATATAGATAATGGTCATTGGACCCATCTGAACATTTGCTGCGGCAGTCTAGTAGCCTAAAGCATAACAGGTAAACGCTATGAGACAACTGGATAGGGTATAAAGGATGGCGTGCATAGGAATTACAGGTTTCGCACCACACCCTTACTAGAAAATCTACTGGGGCAGCCACCAATAGACTACTCAACCCCCACGTATCAGAGATGTGATGCCTTTTGCGGGCTATAGACAGAAAATCGAATGATACGCTGAGGAGCACGGCTCTAACAGGTAGCCCCATTGGGTAGCTTTGCATAGTTAACTTATAAACTAATGCTCGAACTAACAAGAGACATCGAGGTTAGGAATTTTCCAAGACGTACCAGCTGAGATAGCTCTTGGCACAAGGACGAAAAAAAGATCTGAAGGCAGAGGTCTGCTTTGATATCCCTCGAAAGTTTCTGTCATGGGTACTCCTTATACTGCAAATCGTGCATCGTGTTCTATAAATAAGACAGGATGGTTTTGTTTTTTGTCAACAATGCCAAATTTCAATGGCATTTACATGATGAATGAGCTGCATACTGTTTCTCCACAGGAATTTCGCATGAAATAACTTGAAATGTGTTCTAGTTAGTATAGTTAAAGGTGTACCACACCAAGAATGCTCACAAAATCATAACAAATGGTTGTTCCCACGAAAAGAGATGAAAAAAGACACGTGAACAACAAAACAACTTTAAGCCTCAAATTGTACACCACCCTCACAATCTGGGCACCTACAGTCACGTGAAATATAGCATCATTAATATCCTGAAATACATTTGAATACAAGTGAACAGAATTAGACAGCAGCTTAGTGAAATTTATGAAGCTCAGAATTTTCCATTAAAAACGCATCTCTTCACAGATTCCTTGACTTTGGCTCTTGTCTTCCCGAAAGCCCCTGAAAAATGTTTTCATAGAAAATTTATCATCGCCCGCCACATTAAGGCGTCTTCTTCTCTTTAGAGCTAGAGGTTTTGTTGAAAACTGTGTTGAGCAGAATTTCTTGAATTGGATCGTTCCCGTTCTCGACGTGCATTCCCTGATTTCTTGTGTTGCTGTGAATTTATCGGAGGCAATGAATCACTCAAATTTGCAAGAAAGATGAGCTTAACATCAGAACATCAAGAAGTGCTTGAGAAAGGGTACTGAAGTCAATTTGTGTGTGTGGATTTATAGAGCAGGTTCACTTTGTCATTGTTTGTTGGTGACCTTGACAAGTGACAGCTATTCCTTACGTGGTGATGATAGAATCATAGAAATAGGATGCCATAAGTGAATTTGCATTTAGATTGTCAGCTCGCTTATTACCTCTCAAGATATTATCTCCAATGTGAGATTTAAAATATCTACTCCATATTTATAAGGCATTTATCTCTTTTCGAGAGCATTAACAGACCATATCACGTTTGCTTCTAACAACCACGTCTGTATGAATGCTACCCCACCCGCCTTGAGAACATTTCCAAATGTGAATCTCTGCACCATAAAATAGGACAGCCTTTTCAGGTAATCTTTTACATGGGACAAGGAAATCCGATGCCACCGTACATTATCTGATAAATTTTGGATATTTTTGTTAGTCTGCTGAAAAAATATCCTATTGTTCTGGGATTTGTATAAAACGACAAAGAGTGCTGTTCCATTGTCCCTTCCACCAAAATTATATTGGCTTTATTCACCAGAATGCGGATAAGCATTCACATAATGGAAGCCTGCAGAAAACACGTGTACATCTCCTCATCTCCTCTTAAGTTTTTTTTTTTTGATAACCTTCTTCTTTTCAAAATGGAGATGTCATTATCCTGATTTGCAGTAATATCGGATCTGCCTGTATATTTGGTAGGTGGTGCGTGGATATAGAAATGAGAACCAAGGTTAGAAAATTTTATATAGGCAGTAATTAGAACACAAATCCTTTGTGAATAAGGTTTATTGTCATAAGTCCCTTTCATTTTTCATATTTCATTCAGTTAATCGGTAATCTGAATATGAAAATTGTATGTAAATAAGTAAAAGAATATAAATTTGCAAATCTGTTACATAACCTTTTGAGCCCCGGGGAGGGGCTAAATATATGAAAAGGAAGTAATACGTCCACCTTGATTGATTCTCATAGGGTTAAGTGTAAGGTCACAGGCAAATTTGAAGAAAAAATTAAGCAGCCTAAGTTGAAAGGGATTTCAAGAGAAAATGGATGAATGAAACAATTATTAAGAAGTTTCGTGACAAAGTTATTTTAAAATTAAGAGTTTATTCGAATTATTTTTACTACTCTTGTTTATAATAAATTCACATGGGGATCAGTTAATATCAGTTTTACACCAAAAAGTAAGCGTGATAAATCGAATCCGATTCCGAGTTCATATCGCCAACAAAGTAATGGAAAAGATATTAGACAGGCATATTAGAAGATGGGGTTCTAGTGAGCAGACATGCATGTCTGCGGACTGCGGCCTTATTTAAAGGCATTGCTGGATCGGAGCAATGCTGGGATACAAAAGGGTCATTGCCAAATATGGTGACACTGAGTCAGAGAGCATGTTTGCCACAGAATATGTTCACAAGATGCATCGTAGTGAGCAAGCTTTATATAATAATAACGTCCTGTACGTGCATGTAAGGAGTCCAAAGCTTTGTCAAGAAAAAATTCCAGTTGCACCCTGCACCACTAAATTTAAGTATATTAGAAATTACTGAAAAAAGAGAATAACATCTCAGAAAACTTTCAAGAAAATGCTAGAAACCGTAATATTTTGTTATGGGGTGCTCCTCGTAAGTATGTCAAAGGAGGAGCTTCATGATTCGGAGATCTAACGCAATAAAAGCTGATCAAAATTAATTAGATAAATACGTCTTATTTATCTGACTAGTTCCGATCAACTTTTTTTTTGGGTCACCTAGCCGCCCGCTTCATTTTATAACACATTCTTGAGGATCATCCCTTGACATACAAGACTATCATTTACTGGAAAGTTTTTTCAATGCGGAGTGCCGCTATGGCAATATGGCAGAGACTGCATGATGCTATCTTAAAATCCACGAAAGGATGTTAGAGTGAGATGTTATATTACGAGAATTTTGGCATAATTTTAACACTGGAAAGATTTGTCCCATATTTGATAGAAAACAATGAGTTCTGATATGTTAGTTAGTTATTATAAGATAGTTCTGAGTGGCGTATTATTGTTATTCAATAACTCTAAATAAGGTTTATACAAAATGTTTTCTAATCACAACACACAGATCTACATTTACATTCGGAAGAAATTTCACGATATTTCCCGATTTTATCTTAAGCATAACAGTTGTTAATTTGTAATTTGAAAACCATCACCATCACAGGTTTAACACAACCTCAGTTCATTCCTCCAGAAACTGCTGGCCTTTTTTCGCCAATCAGGAACTTGTATCACTCTAAGATTCCCATTCTGTGTCCGCATTATCCAGACATTCCAATCTTCTTGTAACTTTTAAAGTTTTCCTCACATACCCGCTTTGATATCCTGATGGTATTTATTAGTATCTCAGCTGTTTGAATCCACGATATTTAATAACGTTGACAATATTTTGAGATCCACGGGTATAAGAACATCAACGTTCTTATCAAACGATCAAAAGGACAGTGCGCTATGACAATTAATTTATTTATTTATTTGGAGTATAAGCCGTAATAAACATTCCAATCGCAATGGTTTAAATAGAAAAAGTTGTCACCATCACCACAGCTTCTCACGTCAATCGTGTGAGACATTTTCTACCTGTTTGGGTTCTCCATGGATTTATTTCCAGGACAACTTTAAGCATTTTAAAATTGTTCATTCCGGGCACATGTCCGAACCATCTAAGTCCGCCAGATTTTATGAAATTAACTCTACTGGAAGAGTTAATATACCGTGTGGTTGATACCATGCCTATATTCACCATTTCTCTTTCCAGCTCTTCTATAAATAGAGTACAGGACAGGTGCCCGAGCGCACTTTTTCTTTATTCTTTATGTAGGAGGTCCATGCAACTGTCACATTATCCAAATATGAAATTTTCAAAAATTAACCATATCTTCGCTACTGCCTAAAATAACCCACCTGTTGCGAATCTCAATTTTGGAATACGAGCAGTACATCTAACCTTGGCAAGTGGAAAATTTATTCAATTAATGTAACGACATTTGCATCTAATTTCCAGAAAAGTAAACTAAATTTATTCCCCAAACATATTTACACGTGTAATTCCAATTGTTTTTGACAGATTGTCAAAATTTCTAGTTCCGTACATGTAAGCTACACCTAAATTTGTTCCTTCTGAAATCATACAATCAAATTTTATACGTGTTTCATCATCGCATCCAAATCACCTTTGTCTGACATTTCTGAGCTTTTGACCCCATTCGACACATGAAAAACGAAAAAAAGACAAGAGGAAAAATCTCAACAATGCCAACCAAACTACAATCCCTCCTTCAAATCAGATGGAAATTTCTTACAAATCGAAAGCTGTCACGGGTGGATTGGGAGCATCCTTCCCTGCATGATTGAAGAGATTTTTACGTTCCATCCCATGTTAGCCTTGTTATCAGGCAGAGATTTCATCTTCAATATGATTTCTTGCCACATTTCCATTTTTCCCCCTTTCAAGAAAGGGTTAAGGGTCATCCACACGTCTCTTGACGCCATTTTGGCTGTTACGACCCGACTGTGAAATGAGGTGCTAATAGCGAAGCAACAAGATTTTTATCCACCTGAACAAGTTAATTTCAGACATCAAGTTGAGTTTGGGTGTGGTATTGCACTTTTCCCTGATAACGTGCACTTATCAGGCATTGAAGTATGCCCAGATAATGAGTAACTTGAAAATGGGATCGGAGTAAAATCTATAGCAAGACATAAAAGAGATACTGGTCGTATCGGACGAGGATGGAACGTGAGAACCTAAAGAATTGGTGTCTCGTATCTTTTATAAATACCTTGTGCTGCTCTCCACTCCAAGACAATATTGGATCAAGTAGGGCTGTTAGGTTCAAGTTGTGAGTCGCAAGAGTCGTTCACTCGGTCTTTATTTGTCCGCTTGATGGAGACTGAGTTGGTTTTGCCTTGTTGATTTTGAGATAACCACCATATCAAGAGTTACTAATGATACCTGTGACAATTAAGTGGTTATTTTTTATCCCCCATATAAATCTTATCTCTATAGGTTGATATTAAGTTTATCGATTTTCCGTCAGCCACGACACACTCCCTTATTTTGATGACAATAGATTTTTCGTGTACGCAGTAAATAAATTTTTTCTTGCGAGTGGAAATTCTGTAGTTTGTAGGTTTCTTTAAAAATAAAAAAAAAGAGGTGGAAGACGTGATAGCACTTCTTGCAGACATCTGGAACACATGTGCAGACCTTTACAAAAGTTAACAGAAGGAGACAAATTTATTTATAAACCTTGTGACTTCGACTGATTATATTAAGATAGATGATGAGATTAAATATGACGCGATGTGCCTTTGATTTGGATCTAAAATTACTACTCAATATGTTCTAAAAAGCAATTGTTTAGTCTACGTCTGGGGAGGGATTAATGGAGGGAATGTGTCGCAAGACTTTTAGAAACCATTTAACCACTTTTAATAGCAAGAACCCAACGAACAAGATGCACCATCCAGGTAAAAGATTATGAAGAAAACTAAACGGATGAAGGTTTACTTTAATACATTTTGATCATTGTTTTCATTATCAATAAAAATAAGAGTGAGCTTTAAGTAGAGTTTTGTTGGATTAATGCAAATAATTAATCTTCTTTGAGAGATCCTTATCAAACTCCAAATATAGTTAAAGGAGCCACGTTTGATAATACATACAAGGATCTCATTCAATTGGTGCATATTCCGCGGTAATTTTTATATTAGTATTGTATTTTCTATTGTGTTGGGATAGGTTTACTTTTGAACAGGGTATTTCAATGCCTGTAAAGTATCCGAATTTGAATAAATATGGAGTAAAATGCAGGGACAAAAATAAATTTTGCAAAACCCCTAAATGCCCTAGTGAGTGTCCTTGCTTGCTTACGAATTAAGTGATTAGAACTATGCTGATGAGGCCTATCCATGCAGTCAGAGTATTTTCCGTTTTTTAAATCCATTCTCTGTCAACGGCTATTTTTCAATTTATATTTTTTACGGTGCAATCAAAGCTCAGGGGATGCCCTATGCACAGCCGTGGCGGAATCGTATTCCAGAATCTATGGTAATATGAATTGAAATTGTGATTAATTTCCAAATTTCAGGCCACATAACTCTATAATTGAAGTATTATCGTAATCAGTTTGTGGCTTGCACTAAAGGATTAGTTTTTTTACTTTAACCAGGAAGATCGGAAAAGAAAAATATATTGCATGGTAAATAGAATGTGTGCAAAATGATACACACCATATCCAAAGTAATTTAAGGAGCAAGAAAATAAACACCTTCGATTGTGGAGTACAAGAGACAGAAAACCATAGCTTCCGCATGCAGCCATAAACACAACTTACAATCAAATTTACATGATTGCTCCAAACGAGAATGTAGTTTATGAGGGTGTCAAGGCTCTTTACAATCATGTCATATGATATTGAAAATACGTTGAATATTATTGCTTTTATCCAAGTGGTTTTAATAGAATATATTGTACAGTATATAATACTTTTGCTTTTCAAAAGATTAAGCTTTCATTTGTTGGAAACATACCATTTATAAATTGCGTCAAGGCTTTAATTAATTCAGCTCACAAAATATTCATTCAGTCCAACGGGAGAACTTATATAAGATATAGTGGGCCTAAAAGAGATCCTTGTGGAACTCCAGACGCTACATACAAAGCAAACGAAAGTCCACCATTGCATTGCACTCCTTGGAACCTATTGAATAACTAGTCAAAAATTAGTTTACAAGATCTTCCACTAAAGCTAAAATTTAAAACACGTTTCCCGCAGGGTAAAGAGTGATTCCATGGCATTGTTGTGACAGGAACCCACTAAAGATTATTCAAGGATTTTCCAAAAAGCTATATGTTCCACCTTTCAATCCCCCTACGATGGAAAAGAAAGAATACTAATGAAACGAAAATCCTTAGCAGTCGCAGCCCACACTTTTTAGGAACTGGAATCATGCGTTACATTTCAAACACATGAAAACATGGAAGACATTGGGCAAGCATTAAGAATATGACTAAGTAAGAAATAATTGAGGGCATGGTGATTTTAAGAAATTGTGGATGAATGCCATCAGGGCCCACATACAGGATATATATAGGTTTCATTTCAAAATCAAACTCATTTTGAGGAAAGTATAATACTAACTTATAAGAATAAATTGGAATACTTTTTAAGAAAAGCCAAAAATAATAAGATTCCAGGGCCAGATCGAAATTTAGAAATTGTTAAACACGCGCCTCATAACTTTTGCGAGCTTTTCAATAATATCCAGTAATTTTGCCAACTTATAGAAAAGGAGATATGAATTTACTCGAAAATTATCGCGATATTATTTGCACTATAGCTGATCTAGCCTACAGGATTCAAAACACACGCCACAATATCTTTAAGGATGTGTTCGTGTAGTAGTAGCGTTTATTTTTTCATATCCTAATTTATGATAGATAAATAAGAAGGGGTATATAATATTAATAATGTAAACGTAGACAGAGGTTGTCATCTCATTTTGAATGTTGAGAAGTGATAGGCTTCGTAGTAAATGTGCTACATATTTGTATTATTGAGTTGTCTCTTGAGCTTAGACTATACGACAAAATGTGTGGAGTCCAAAACCATAAAAATCCGGCGATTGTTTTGTAGAGGTCGGATGATGGTATAAGAAATCGAATGGGGTCTTGGCGGCCAATCCATACATCACTTCGGCACGAAATAAAACGACCATGAAATTTGTTTGAAATACCCGCCTGATTTCGGTTGTAGTATGACATGTTGCGCTGTCTTGTTGAAAATGTAATATCTTTTAACTGATGCCATAAAAAGTTAATAATCATCTCACAGTAACGAACACCACTGACGGCAACAGCATTTCCATTACCATTTTCAAAAAAATACGATCAATCAATTTCCCAGCTCAAAATCTTCACCGAACAGTGGTCCGTTGAGAATTCGTCAGAATTTCGTCAAACATTCCTAAATTTTCGGATGCCCCCAGTCCGTCAATTTTGTCCATCTTTGATCAAAATTCGTTATAGAGAGCTTCTTGAAATGCTTATTTGTTGGCAATGGTGACGAATTGATGTCGAGGGATCTTCTTCCGGGCTTTCCCTTGCAGTGGCTAATATTTGCATTCGAATGGGCGGTTCTAGGATGATCGTTGCTTTTTTTCGTTTGGAATTGGACAAGTACTTTCAAACTTTTTTAATAAATTCACAATATGGAAGTATATTATGATGAGCAAAATACGTGTGGCGTTTACGGATCACTTCCGGAAAATTTCCACCATTTTTGAAGTGAGTTCTAAGATTATGAAACCTTGACGTCTACTGATGACAGCTGATAAAGCATGACTGCTTGATCTTTCTGGAGATGTCCAGCATTACTTACTATAGAGGTGGTGGTAGCAAAGTGCATCCTTGTTACCTTAGTAGTCATTATTACAGTGTCGCATCTTTGTGATAATTATTTAATCTTTGATAGCAACATTTTGCGAGGTTCACAAAATTTTAAAGGTAAAATTACTGAAATATCTCCTTGTACATTTTTGTGATCGTGTTACTACCGGTTTCTTATTCTGAATGCCATAATTCTTCGCTCTTTTGAAATTATGGCATAAAACAGAAAAAAAACGAATAAAAGGAACCAACAACGCCCAAATTCTTGCCACAATTTGATCTTGTTCTGCCGGTTAGACTTCACACATCCAGTTACCTTGACGAACGACCTTTAATTACAGCCGTACCACGTTAAAAGTGGCACATGTCGGGAAAACGTGCATCAAATATTTGCAACCCGTGTTTACAAGCAGCTTTAATCTCCTTCTTTCGAACTCGGCACGATAGGGACGGAATCGAACAAATCTGCCTTGTCACGTTAAAAAGATTCATCTTCCCGTCAAACGATGGCCAAGACACATCCGAGAGCGAATTTCACAACGTGGTATCAACGCGACATTGACATGGAACGTGGATGGTGGATGCCCCTTTGGTTCGTTCTCGTCCGCCCGATAAGATCGGATTATCCGTCTTGGCATGTAAAACTACAAATTACCCGGCAATCATGCGCGCAAGGTGCAAAACAAGTCCGCACACGACCCCCACTTGAAACGTCTCTAATTAATGATGTGCTCAAGATAAGGTCGGATTGTGCAGTTCGGATTGGCTTGACGTTTTCATTTTTCCACAAAAGATTTTCTCTAGTTTCATCGATTCCTTTGGGTTTCGTTTATTTTCGAAGCCTACGTTTACGACTGATTTCCGGAGAAGTGTTTACGTGGTGTCAGATCCGCCGTTGATTTGCGGTCGACTTCTGTCCTGCGTAAATTTAAACATTGGGACCGGTTTTCCCTTTGTGGAAGGTAGGCTGTGGCGTCAGGCTTCAGCTTGCTTTGACTTAAGATTGGCGGAAGGCGCGTAGATAAGCGGGAACGAGTTGAATTAAAGAAAATCTCTTGGCTTACAAGCATTTCCCTGCAGTTTTAGCTCGGCTCTGTTGCACAGATTTGTGTGTGGGCGTTGAAGGCTTTGAACGTTGTTTATGATCGCAAGACTTTTATTACTGAGGTACTGGAGGTTTTTTTTATCTATTCACCACCGCACTTGGATTGCAGTTTGCACTTCTCTTCATCCGAACTCGTTTTAACGCTTCGATAAGAGACCTCTTGGTCAAGTTACCAATCTGTTTACTTGAAGAGTTCAGCGCTTTAATCGCAACTTGTTTTTACCTTATCCAGTATATCGTCGAAGGCGACTTTTTTCTTCCATTTCATGCAATTACAAGAAAATTTTCCCGTGAAACTCAGATTAGTTATATTCGTAACGGAGTAGGTTAATATTATCTGGCGTCTATTATGCAACAACAATTTCAAAGAAATGACTTTATGAACGCTGATATCAAATTTTATGGAACTGTAGCACTTAGGGTGGAATTTTTCGCAATTCCGTAATTATCTGTAATTCTCTAACGCTAGCATATGCATCAGCTAATTCAGATATAAGCGATACCTATAAAAACGGGGATTATATCGATGTGAAATTTATAAACTGGCACTAGAAAATGAAACTATGTATGCTTTCAAATCGCACTCGAAGTGCGTGGGTTCACTCAATATTTTATTGAAAGGCATTAGGTTAATGAGATAAAATTAATTTCAGGTGAGAGTTGGGAGCGTAAAAACGTGAGAAATCCAAAAAAAAATTAATCGCAACATACATGAAGGCATCAATTTATATACGTGTAATAAGAAGTTTAACGCCTCAGGCCTTGCTTTATTGCAGATTTTAGTCTTACCGATGCCAGCAATAACCTAGTTAATAAATTTCTGAGAATTGACGATGAAAGATTTCGCTTACCTGGTTGCCATGCATCAAGACTTTCTGAAGTATTGACATACGCTTTGAAGATAATTAATCTCCCTCATCTCTGGTTAAAGTTTGCGGGCTTATTGACATGCAAACAGACACGAAAAACACCTGAACAGGTGAAACGCATAGCCTTCCTTGAGAGTTACAATAAAAATTGAAATTATACAGAAACTACCCGAATTTTGATTCATTTAAAGAATTCCACTAAGGTAAGGAAAATAAAAGCTAAAACTCGTGAAGATATCAGCACAGAATAAGACTAAATCAGAAGTCTTGCAAAGAATAATAAATTTCCTGATATTTCAATCACAATTTTCTGATAAATCCCATCAGGGTCCCAGCACCAAATTTCCAAAATACAAAGTAGTAGGCAACCGTTGACGCATGCTTTTTGCTGCTGCTCTTTAACGCATCCAAGAAATATTCATAAGAATTTTGATGGGTTTTTGAGTAAACAAATTTCAAGGGCAAAATATTTGTGAAAATTTCACATTTTGCCTTTTGAATATTTTTATTTAGAATTCTTAGTACTGGATTACGTTACTGCTGGGATTTTGTTTGCTTTATGTTAACCTTTGGATGTTTTAGTTATCCTTGTTCCTTTTAGAGTCCTTAATATTAACTTTTTTATGAGCCTTTTATATCAACTTTGTTTTAGGTTTTGTATCATTTTTTTCTAATTTCTGTGTCTCTTTATATATATCCTTTTCTGTGTAGCTTTTGCTAATAATTCTACCCTTTTATTTATTTTAAGTATAATAAGTTAGTTTAGCTAGTTTCGGGATTTATTTTTGGAGACATACAAACAAAAAATTACATAAATTTATATACATAAAAAAAATTAACCTATAAACAAATGCGAGACGTCAAGATTAGGGAACGGCCTAGGGACTCTCCGACACGGATCAGCTAAGGCCGTGGCTATATTACGTCAGAGCAGATCAAAGCAGACCAGAGCAGACCATACTTTCTCGGACCATACCAGACAAGTGGCAAATTTTTCTCCAGGTCAGACCACACCAGACATAAAGTTAGTTTGACAAACATTCGCAGTTCAAGTCCAGAGTAGTTCATATTGACACAACGACGTTAACTTACAGTCCAATTTTATTTTGATTTGAACACTCGAAACTTTACTTTGCCGTGAATACTACTCGCAATGTCTGAAGAAAATGGCACACGATAATAAACCATTTTGTTGCTATCTAGTCTGGTGTATTTTGGTGATTGTATTTTTGTCGGCTTTATCTTGTCTGCTCTGGTCTGCCGTAGTGTAACTACGACCTAAGACGGCAGGAAACGAAATATAGGACCCGAAGACAGAGGTCTGCTTTGATATCCCTCGAACTATTATTTCGTATATAGTTTTGAACAAATGAGTTCCCAAGCGAATGGTACTAACTTCGGTTGGTTGAAATTGAAAATGTTTATTCGAATGATATTAATTAATGTCAATTAAGCAACTTCTTCAACTTGTTGGATTTGGTCAGTCGGCTCATCTTTTATAAACTTTTTGTCTGTAAATCACTTTAGAAGAGCAATGATTCAAATCTACTAGGAGTAATAAGTTTAGGGTGGGGAAGCCTTATGGACATGATATCTAAGTGCAATCGGCAAATTGAGAAAGACATACATATCTTAAAGTGGAAATGTGTTTTCTAATACACTTTACAACAGTAAATGTTGAGAATTGCTTTTCACTTTCGCACACAGAAATTCCAGAAAAATTATAATTCTACTCATGTATGTCCTTCGTTGTAACCTTCTTTTCAAGTAACATAAAAAATGTATCCACCCACTAAATTGTATTCAAAATAAAATATGGGGCACCTTTTTTGCTACAAATTCCGTTAAATGTCTTCTGCAGATTTATTCCCATCGCAGATAGCAAGGAAAAACAGGTTCGGTTCGGGTCGAGTTTCCAAAAACTCCATTCTGTTCTAGAAAACTCCAACCGCAGTACACGGGTATATATGGCTGCAAGTATAGCTTAAAGACAAAAGCGATTTCAACTTGACAACAAAACTCCCATTCTTAGGTGTCAGAAATTACAAGGGGTTTAGGAGGAAAGAACAATAAAACTACAACGAAGGACCATCCTGGGTTTCTGTTATCATTTCGTTTACATCGGATCGCCTCAGGGATTTTCTGGCAGATTTACTATTGTTCTGGATAACTGCAGCCACTTTTGCTGAGCACCACCACCACCCTCACACCACCCTCCTTCTTACTGCTGATTGCAATAATAGTTCGCTGACTGCAGAATGGAACACACATCCGTATAGACGTGTTCGTCCACATGGCGACGTATTCAAGGGAAATCAGCGTGAAAATTCATCAGAGCAATTCCTACATTTAGCATAGCTTAAACGTCACTGAATCGTGTAGAGTTCGCATGCCGTGCTTGGTTGTTAATTAATCCCGTAAAGCTTCGTGGTTTTCAGCACAATCCGCTGGGACTGTAATCCAACTTTAATCCAACTTAAAAAATTGTTCGCAGACAATTTGCCAGGATGTCGTCTGAGGTGGCATTTTCACGCCACTTTCACATTTAGACATTGTACTTACGCAGCGCGGCTTAGGACGAGCCAATAGTGGCTAGAGATAATTTTAAACATCGAAAAAAGCGTCCACTAGACGTCAGCTACTTTTGCCAAATCCATGGGGTTTTATATATATCCCACGTCTACCCTGCATCGTTTCTATAACAACTGGTCGATTTCAGGCTGAATACGATGGGAGGAGAATTGAATCTGTACGTTGCCCTGGCAGCGGATGATTATTGCCGTACACGTGATCCCAGGCGAAGATTTCCAGGTATTTACAGGTGTTTGGATACCTTTGTGAAAGCAAACACTCGAAAAAAAACAACAGCTCGGATAAAATTGGATCCACTCTCCTGTACATGATGTGCAAGGAACAAACAACAGATCCAAATCCGACATTCCTTCCCTACGGTTAAGCTTTCTAGTGAAATGTTTTCCATTTGCCGGCGCCACGTCCAACCTATCCAAGTTTTCAGGAGTTCTTTCGCTTGAACGTTTCCTTTGATGTTTTTTATTGTTGCTGTTGTTATTTTAGCTGCATGCGTGTAGGGATCATATTAGAAACGTCTGTATTAAGACTCATCGGAAAGCACACCGCTTAAAGGCATCGGAGGCATTAGCTATGGCATGTCATTAATTGAATGACTTTAATTAGCTGTTCCCCTGGTGGGTAGCATGCTCATGGTTTTTCATGGGTGCTTCGGAAATGATACCATTATCGTGCAAGAAAAGATTTAGACGAAACCTAGTGGAATACAACAGAGATAAGAAGGAAAGAGAACTTCTGAGGAGTTTCGACTTTGCGACTATTCCTTCTGTTACAGTTATAATAGAAATTTTAAATGAAAAACTATTTCCATTTTACTATTTACGTATAACTCTTCAAACGTTTTGTTAACCTTTTACGTTTCTGGCACAAAAATTGCATTGGACAAACCGTAGTAAGTGAAGAGTGGTCAAGTTGGCTGGAAAGAACTATGTACAATATCTTCCCAAATAGAAGAAACTTTTTGTACGTCAGACAACTTTGGTGAGGGGAGACAGCTGACAGACGGACATCAATGATGTTAGCATCAGTTGGGAGGGAGGTGAGCCCGTATCAGTGACTAAGAATTTGCCAACTTTTACTAAATAGCAGTCTGAATTTCGTTCTAGGTTACTAGTGATATTCACGAAGCATTGGATCAAGATCTAATCTCGATTCCTGTATTACTAAATTTTAGCATAGGATTTAACACTATAAATTATCCTAATTAACTATCGAAATTAGTCAGAGTGAATTTTTCATCATCACCAATAAAATTGGTCGGTAATTTTGTTTGTCATTCGGTGTCCTACAGGGCTCAATCCTTGGACCCCTTCTTTTCCTTGTTTTTACACTGAAAGAGAACAGTGTAGTGATTATAAGCGGGTTCGACTGTACATTTTCGCGTTAACTCCTGGTTACTTATTTTCTGTACACTTTGTGGGGCTAAGTTGAAAGTTATTTGATAGGAAATTCTCCATGTGATCAAACGCATCCTCCATCACCTCCTATTCCTCTTCGATTAGAAACTATCAACACTCGAAATTAGAAAATTCCTCAAAATTTCTTTCACGCAAAGTCGTCAATTCCGTATCCAGATTTTTTTCATTAATGGAATCAGGATCATCAATTGCCTGCTCCTCATTACACCCACCACTAGCTCGTTAGTATAATTCTTGAAATTGAAGCATGTTTAAAATAATTAATTCGCTAACTTTTCACCCTAATTGAAAAACAATGTAAAGCCCCTGCAATCTGTGCGTACACGTAATCTTCCAATACATAGATTTAAATATTTGCAACCTAAAAATCCGCACTTTGTATCTGCAGGCCAGACTATGGAATGATTTGCCCACCGCGTGTAATTCTGCAATTTCCGAACGCCAATTAAAGCAAGTTTACAGGCTGCAATATGTCACTTAATATTGGAATGCTTATTAAAAGTAAACGTTGTAAGGCTTGGTCTTTGTACAAATTTCTAAAAAAGTTATTGTTATTATTGCTTAGAATCAAACTAAGAAAGCACCAAACAGCATCAAACCATAGGCAATTCACGGCAATTTGAGCCCTCCAACCACAAGGCCGGACTTCTTTCATCCCAACCTCTATTGACGTTTACATTCATAGGTGTTTCCGCTCTGGATAGACCCAAATTGTTATAGAAAACTGGAGGAGAACAATGTGTCTGTATGTTGTCATGTAATTTATCCACTTACAAAGGACAATTGACTTCATTTCTAGGAAAGTTTTAATCAGATTACAGAAATGCTTATATAAGGGAAATAGAAGAGTAGTTGCAATACATAAGCAATCAAGGCAAGTACCTCTCTAGATCTCCTTCAATCAATCCCGGGCTCCTTATGCAGTTCAAGAGGACTCTTGAAAAGTATGACAAACAGTCGCAAATTAATTACAACAAGCGAAAGCATTCAATTTGTGCAAATGAAAGCCTAGAGCTAGCATGAACGAATGGCTCGAGGCAAACGTCCATCCTTTGTCGTGTTGCTGTTCCTAAGTAAACGAAATTGATGTCAACTGCACAGGACGCTAATGGCATTACAGTTAAAAGTTTAAGCGGACGGCATCAATCACTGGGCCCAGAAAATTAATTGTGATGGAACTAACCTCGAGTCGCGTTGTCATATATCAGTGGACTGCACATGAGGGCGTCATGTGAAATGAGTCAAAAAATTAGATTCGCAATTAATTTCCAGCAATAAGTAAATTAGTGAGAAAAGATGAAAATTACAACTTTTTTCGTCTGCACTTTAACGGACAGACTAAAGTGAAATTATGGAACTAATTGGAAAATGTTGGACACGGGCATATGTGTCGGTGGAGATGGAGATATGGAATATCACAAGGATTTGCCCGCTGGGGTCAGGTATTATGCCCTTATAATTCTGGTGCGGTAAGAACGAAATTCAATTAAAACCGCCGATAATTCAATTACTGTTTGCGGCGTCTGCATTAAGGTGCTTTTGTGATGGAGCATCAAAAATTTTAAATTTTTATCACGTCCAATTGGTTGCTTTGTAGCAGGGATTATATCTCTTCTATAATGTCCTCGAGACAGACACATAATTGCAGATTCGAAAAATTTATTTCGTAATGTTTATTAATTGTACTCTGTGGTGAGAATGAACGATCAATGTTTCTTATTTCGATCTTGGTGTGCTCAGCCTGATGTGACGCTGCTTAAACAGAAATATCTTAATGGAAGTCAATAGGGCAGTCCTTTTTCAAAAGCCGCCGAAAGCACAAAAAATGAATTATGAGTATGAAAATTTAGCTGGAAAGGTTTCGAATTAAATAACTTGAATACAAATAAATAATCCCGAACATACAAGCATGGGAATTTTCCTTCAAGCAGAAAGACCTTTGGGGTATGGTAAGCTGGCGGCCAGCAATTAGCACAATAGTCAGCAGGATATTGGGTTCTAAAATAAGATCAGTGAGTGCCTCGGTTATTCACCCAGAATAGTCTTACTGTAGACCAGAAAGATGCATTCTTTACAGAATTACAGTCGCAAAACACATTTTCTCGCTTTACAAAAAAATGAATGATTGCTCCTGGCCCTGGCCCTGGTCTTAACATGATAATTTTTACCTATGCCGGTGACCAAGCGGGCTGGGATGCAGATCTGCAGATTTTCTCAACTGTTCGCGTGGGTTCACGCCCAGGACACGGCGATTTATCTGGGTACCAGTGGTTGAGGCAATTCTACTGAAAATAATAATAAATTATACTTTTCGAAGCCACTGGGATGTTGCATAGTAATAATTTCATGCCAAAAATTGTGGCTCACTTGCAACATTTGTCAGGTTAAAACTTTCCTATCTCATCTTCCCAAATTTTCTTGCGCCTAAGCTGTGCTGTGTGCATCACAATGCGGCCCATACACGTTACGATCTGCAGTACAACTTGGTCGAGTTGGACATGCGATCATATCGTGTGTAGGGCTGCTGTCCAACTGGTTTTCAAGTTTGTCCAACGGCTGGATGAAAATCAAATTGTTTTAATTTTTTTAAGGCGGGCGTTAAGGTTGTACTGCAGATTGTATGGTGTATGGTGAAGTTGTACAACGCATTGTATCAATTGCTTGAGCGTGTGTAGTAAAATATCCAACAAGATGTCAAATCAAGTTGTACTGCAGATCGTAACGTGTATGGGCCGCATAAGGTTGTCCCCTAAGCTTATGCAACACTTTAAAAAAACACATTTACGTTGCCATCCAGATGGATTGGAATCATCAGGATGTTGTTCCAGAACTTGAACAGTACATACATAATCTCGTGTTCCGCTTTGTCGGATTATCTGGTTTTCAGTGGTGCTCATGAGCTACTACAACTCTACGAGCCCAAAATAAACTTTAGCCACTGTCAGGGCTTCTGGTGGAGCAGCTGTAAAAACTCTGATATTGAGCTTGCGCCTGCATGATTTTAGATATCCTTTGATTCTGTTAGTTTCAATATCTTGGGTTAGAAACTTAGATTCATTAATGTTATATTGTTTGTGTATACAGTGCTGTATGTCTTTTAAAACTTCTATGAAAACTGTGAGAAAATATAAACTGAAAATGGTTTTTAGTACTTTTTTAATATTTACGTGAAACCAAAGGTATTGTCATCTGCAAAATCGTGAACTGGATTGAAGGTAAAAGATAAAAAGTCATTTATAAAAGAAAGAAAGTGAGATACAATGTAGAAGCTTGCGGCACGATGGCGTTAATATAGGAAGCAATGGAGATGATACCGTCCAAAGTAACACAAATTGAGCGGTCAGAAAAAACCTAACCAATCCAAGTAAGAAAAGAATGGTTAACACCAAATGCTACGAGTTTGGCTTATGTAGTAAGCCATCAAGAACGATTTCAGAGTAATATGTGTGATCAAGTTTCTTTATAGAAATGGTAATTGCGCTTTAATTATGCACTTAAAAACAGTTAATTTTGTTGAGCTCAAAGATAGATAGCTCTAAGAACCTCATTTTTATAGCATATAGCATCCTCAATCAATTCCAATCGACGTGAAATATAAAATTATTCGTAGTCATGAATTATATGATGTCAGGGATATCTACTAACGCTTGGAAGATCATTAATGAATGAATATCGCAAATAAAATAGGGTCAAGTATGGAACCCTGGATTTTGGACCACCTTCTGATATTTGGCGTCAACTCCTCTAACCCTTGCTCTAACAAAATTGGGAGTATGCCATTTCCTCTAGAGGATTTGTACACCTTGAAGAAACCAAAAACCCATCTAGCTTTTCTTTCTGTGAAGATACACGCGAAAAGGCTTTTGATACGGTTCGAAGGTGTATAGTTATCGCTAGTTTTACCGGATGCCTCTTCACTATTTTCAATTACACTGCAGCCCAGGAAGTGCGTTTGTAAAAGTAATTCCAGTGTTTCTTCCCGACTGGTAGTATAATTCACATCTGACTTTTGTAAATTTGTCTACTTCCTCACAGTGTCCTCTCCAGGTTCTTCTTTGTACCTTCTCAATTATTTCTTGTATTCTGTTCGAACTTGTTTGTATTTAACCCTTTTCCATTTATTTTCATTGATTCCTCCTTTTCTAGAATAATTGGAGAACCTTCTAGCTCTATCACTTGTTTTTCCAGCTCTCTATTCCACCAAGGTACACCCCTTTTGGTTTTCTTTTCATTTTAAAGGGCAGTTTGCTTCATATGAAGCTTTAATTAGATTTCGAAGCCGGGTTTAGATAGAATCAAGATCCCTCCAAGTCTCTATTGATTCCTCTTCAAATTCCCTTTAGTCCATGCCAACTAGTTCACGACAGGAACATCAGTCAGTGAGCTTGGGGACTACAATCTCGTCCCCCCTCACACAGTACGATTCTATGTGGAAGGGAATATGTCTGTGGTCAGACTTTGATTCCTTCTTTCAAATGTGCCGATTTGTTATTCAATTCACCAGGGTTCCACCAGTTAACATGAGGTCCAAGACCTCTTGGCGAATAGCATTGGTGAGAGAGGGGTCATTTCCATTGTTAGTAATTTCTAAATTATTCTTTACTAGGAACTGTAAAAGGCACTCACCTCGTTTATTGACGTCAGCCACACTACTAACTCTCATCAATGAGAATATTTCTAACACCAGACTGGCTTTAAAAAATCGTCAAGTGTTATATGTGCGCTATCCTATTGCGCTTATTTATACAAGACTCAAAGATTGAGGAATACATCTGCGAATAGAAATCTTTTACTTCAATAGAAGACGACTCTTCCATAGTAGCCACCGTTCTTTTTAGCATAGACTCACAACGAATGACATCAATAGGACTTGAACGAGACCAAAAAAGTATAATTTATTGTGATAATATTAAAAAGAATTTCCCTCGTACGTCCTGAGTCAATTCTGCTGGTGAATCTGCAGGAAGAATAATGGTAGATGATGGCCTAGTTTAGTTTACGTAAGATCCAAAATTGAAAAAAGTGCGAAGAGAGGAACAAGCATGAGATATTGGAATTCGAAAAAAAAAACTATGAACACTCATAATCGGTTTCCAAGCTGAAGCCTACATTGGAATCTAAGGAGAGTCTACGGCAGTGAACGAAATTTCATCTTCTTCCAATCAATTGCTCAGGGAAGTCCACAAATAGAGCAGGCCTGGATGGCAGAGTGCTCGATTTTTAAAGGAAAGAACAGAGCCAATAGACCGTCAATAGCTAAAAATGCAAAGGTTCATTTGTGGCTCGAATATAGTGGCCTAGAGAAGCCTGTGAGGATTACTAATGATGAGGACATTAAGAATCCATTGCCAGAAAGGATACAATTCTAATCGGCTTGGAGCACCCTATAGAAACGGTTCTTTGACGATAGTCCATGGAGTGACGAGTTTCTAGGTGTGCGGAAGTCCTGTAGGGATTCAAGATAAAAGAATTCAGTATTTTCTGGCTGGAATTATTATACAATTTCGACTTTCTACAAACTTCGTCCCTATATAAAATTGAATTGGAAGCGCAAAATGTCATTAAACGAATTCTCTGGTCCTTCCGAACTGGACGAAGGACTCTCAGATATTGCTTGTGCTCAAAACGATACCCCAAAACAGATAAAATGTGAACGTTTTTCCATTTAGAAATAAATCTGGTGGCCACAGTGTCCCATAGTATCCCATTAATGCGAGTATTTCTTGCAATTATCCCTTCCCAGCACCCAGAGACCGACCCTCAGCAGCCTGGATGCTTTCCTTTTACGAGAAAAGCAATTACTTCCGCAGGCAGACAGTTGTACGTGAAAGGGACACGGCCTGCGTATTGAAATAGCTCGGCTGAACCCGCCTCCGCGTCGCTTCCTGGCACTGACTGGCAACGATTGCGGAGACCAAAGACAAATATCTTCATCTGGGAAGTAATCAAAACGTAAATTTATTGAGGCACTTCGTCACTTCCACGGCAATGGGGCCCGCTGACTTAGAAGACTCCCAGAACCGAACCACACATTACCCACCCCGTTCGACCCACCACTATGTGCGACGAAAATAAACCCGAAGACGGCACATAATTTTATTAAATTTCTCATTCGGCATTTTGTACCAGTTGTGGATTTTCACGAAAGTGCTGGGAAAGTGGAAGTTCCGGATTACGTTAGCGCCTCGCAAGGAGGCCGGGACAAGACGTGCCGAAAGGGTGAGTTTGGGAAAAGCCGGCACGTAAAAACAAGGAGGGTACGGATATTGCCGCAACACATCAATTCCCCGTCTAATGGATAGAGTTGTTCAGGTGACTGCTAGAAATCGATAAAAACGTCCACCAACAACAGCAGGTTCTCGATGCGAACATGAAATCCGGCCGCAGGAACGTGGTTATGGTACCGGCGGCTCCACATTTGGTAAGGAATGATCGATGCTGGTTAGGCTGCGGCCGGACTGGTACAATGCTACTAGCTAGCCTGGGAAGATTGATGGGATCCGGGCGAGAAACGTTGCTCCTTCTCGAGACTTTAATTAGGCTGGCTCTCAAGGTGTTCAAAACAAACTCGTCTGGCTCGATCCCTCGCCCCCGACAACGCTGGCACCCCATTGGAAACGCTGATAAAAGTGCGCTCCGGTCTGTCACTTGTATAAACACAAAAAGCGCAAAAAACTGCTCTAATTACCTTGACTCGCTTGACACTTGCCAGTAGACGTCGCCGCTATCAGCAGCAGTCCCAGTATCATCCGGTGCCAAAACAAACGAATTTTATCCCCCGGCATGAATGAACTCTTCATTTTTGCAAGCAGATTAAGGAAATCCAGGCGAAGCACTCGACCGCACTGATATCAATCATTTAGAGAACACTTTCCGTACACATTTCCCTTCAACTTTTAATTTCACTTCAAAACACAACAAGTAAACACACCCACACAGGCACGAGCACGGGATTTATCGTGTCGCTTAATCGCTATTACTAACAGAAAGGGAGCATATTATTTACACCAGCCTCTAAATTACAGGTTTTGTTACAATACTTCACACTTTAATCTTATTTTAGAGTTTAGGTAAACAAGGAAAACTCAACGCGAATCAGATGTCAACCAACCACCAGACCGTCGGCCATATTACTTCGATTCAGACTGAATTTGGCGTGGTTTATGCTCCGTACTTCGTCTGGACGCGAGCCATCAACTCAACATAACTTCCTCTCTAGTCCACTTTCGCACGATGGAAGAGAGCATTCGGTGAGAATGAAGAGAAGGGAAGTCTTGCATGCTGCCGCTGGAGTGTAAATAAAGGTCAGTGTTACCAATGCGAATCTCACTTTTGAATTTAGCGGTTTTCTTTGTGCTAGTAATTATAGAAAAGCGCAGGTTACACAATAAAGCTATGAAATCAAAAATCAAGCAAAATAAAAGAATTGGAAGAAACTACCTTGTTTTCTGACGTCACGAATTGTTATAACGAAACGAAGACTTGGTTTGGAATATGCCCTAAGTTCCCTTTTTTTTCTGGACCAAAGAACCCGACTACAAAAATTCGAAAAAATGCATATCAAAGGAAGCATTAAAGACTTTAACAACGCGCCACGTGGACCAATATACGTGAAGGAAGCAGACACAGATAGTTTACGAAGGGTACCATAAACCTTACCAACAATGATGTCCACATGATTACTCTAACTCAGATTCTTATTGAAAATTAGAACGAGAATTTTCAATAGAACAACCAAAAGCTATTAAAGTTCCATGTAACATAATTTCAGGGAATAAGGAAGTGTCTAAGATGTTCTTATTTTGTTTACACGAAAGCTTACGTTACGTTCTGTTAGGTTACGTCTATTTTATTCACTTATGAAGAAACTCGTACCTCAAAAATCATATCAAAGGCTACGCCTTTTTACGTTGTGCTACATCCATTGAAACTCGGCCTACTTCTAAGCGGACAAAACACTTGTTCTTCCCTTGAAATAAATAGAAAAAAAATGGAGTTGGAATTTTGAAAATTTATCCTACAGCGCGCGAGAAATAAAAAATTATTTGTACCCAGTTTTGTTCCCTTGAAGGGCTGTCTCACACCCTTAACCTTTTCCAAGTAGATAAAAAAATACGTGCCAAATTCTCTACAACATACTAAAATTTCAAAACAAATCTAACTCCTGAGGGCCTTTTCTTCTAAGTGCACAAAGTCACTCGCATTATGTAAAAGCGTGCACGCATTCGGCCCGTAAATTAACGAGGAATTACAAAGTGCATCTTGCAGCAGATCATGCTGTTGAAGCAAAGATTGCAGCCAACCTTAATATTTTAATATTTATATGGGACAACTCATACAATACAGGAGATTTTCCCTCACCTTTTCAATTAAATTTTCTATGTTCATCGTTCACGTTTATTTTGTCAATATCAACCTCAAAAAGCACAACTGTCATTATAGCTGCGCTGCTAAGTTGAAAATTTTCCAACTTTAAGTTTCAACTTCAATCAAAAACTTGTCTTTAACTTTTGACAGCTTTTGCTTACGATGCAGCAGCGGCCCCAGCTGCATCATTGTAATTCTCACAAGAGTTAATATAAAAAATCGATATTGGTGGCATTCAAATTTTTGAGACGGTAACACTTTTCTAGATCATAAAAATTGTGCGTAAAGGTGAACGACAAAATCAATTCTAATAAGAGTACTGAAGGTTTTTCTCCCTCTCATATTGTACGCACTTTTTAGGTTCAATTTCGCTCGCAATGTTTCGTTCTTTTCTTTTCTACACACGGCAATAATAAATAAGAGAAACATAACCTCACGTAAAAAAGGGAGAAGCAATGTGTAAGAGAAAACACTGTTCGCAAACAGTAGTAAGAGCAGGACATGTTTGAGGTTCTATGTTGTGCGTAATTGAACGACGAAATCGAAATGTTTGGGAAGTTGTGCAAGGACAAAATGCAGAAAGTGTGAAGGTTCCACGGAGTTTGAAGCTTAGCTCGATGGACTGTTGATGTAAAGTACCAAAAATTCTAGTCTTCAGTCTGGAGAGAAGGACGGCAACATAGTATAATTTTATGCATATGCAATCAAGAAATATTTGAATTACGAAAGCATCAACTCGCGAATAATGTCTGAAAAGAAAAGCCTTTTTATTGAATCACATCTTTTCGACTGGCCGCTAATCAAAAAATTACTTTAAATGTGGACAACTAAAAACTCAATCTTTTCTTAAGATTTTTCCGCATGAACTACGCCAGATCGTAGCCCTCCATAGGTTAACCCACAACACAAGATACAAGATAGGAGAGGAGAGAATAACCTTTCCTACCTGCCTTCCAGTGAAACCGGTGTTACGCATCATTAGTTAAAATAAATCTTGAGAACAGGGGAAAATGAAAAGTGCATTGTGCAAGTCTCTACTTTTCAGCTTTATATAAAAATTGAGTAATTATTAACTGGCTGCTGACTGCTGTGCAGTGTACTGTGCGTAACAATCAGAAAACTACTCATGCAGGACTTGACGAGCAGGGCTATAGACTCTATAGAGCAATTAAAATGGGTGGGGTGGAAGTTAAGATATTTTCAGATCTGCATGAGAGAATTCACTGTTCCCTGTTTCAAGAAAAAAAATTAGAAACCTCACTGGATGTGGGCTGAGATTTGTTAAGATGCAAAAATAGAGCCTTAGCCACATAATCGCATCAGTCACCATTTTCTGGCGCAGAATTTGAAACAAGGCGCTTTGGCTTTTTATGTCATCACACACGATCATCCGTCACCGGTCTCGAATGTCTTCAAATACTCAACTCCCTAATCCCACCTTCGTTTCCTTTTTCATATCCTAGGTGTGGGGTATTACAAATTATATTGACATTAATGCGAGAAAAAAACAAATCGAAAAACGTTAAATGCCACGCCGGTCCCTGGGGACCGGCACTTAAAAGCTCTCTCCGGACAAATGCATTTTACCAAGTAATTTTCTCACGAAAGCTTTTATACTAATTTGAGCAGTCAACGTGTTAATAGATGTTCGTCTGTCTGTCCGTCCACGCGTTATCTCGAGAACGCCTTTAACTAGAGACTTGAAATTTCTTAAAATTGAAAGATCGAGTTCGTAAATGGGCCAGTTTGGATAATTCCTTCATAGGGTTGCCATATGAGAACGCTTCGATGTAGATGGATAAAATTCGCAACACAAGTTCTTTAGTAAATCCTAAATATCCTGGCAGAAAATGAACCATATCGGGCAAACCCTTCAGGGCTGCTATATGAAAGTTGGAAATGTAAATTATTCTCAAAGGTTTTTGCGATCGCCATGAAAATGCGTATATGTAGGTTTTCGAGATTGCTGATTTCGAATCTGGAATCGGATTTTTGAAATTCAAAATGGCGGATCCAATATGACGGACAAAATTTTCTAAATGTCAACGGAATGTTCACGAAATCGTGAATACATATATAAGTTTTTGGGGTTGGCGTTTACGAATACGACATCATCAGCAGCAATGAATTCAAGTTAAGGGGTCCAATGTGACGGATACATTTTTTAGAGTTGTGTGGAATAGTCATGAAAACATGTATAATAATACATATTGCCCATGTAAACCACACTATTGTAAATCCATTAAAGCAAATTTTACACAAGGACTGTTTTTTCGAAGCCATGATAACTTAAAAATATCAAAAGGAATTTCATATAAAAATTCAAAGAAATTATTAAAACTAGACAAGTGGTTAAAAATAAAAAATGCAGGAATTACAAACATTCAGATTGCTCCCCTCTGTAAAATTTACTTTAGTGGATTTACAATAGTTCTGCGATTTATAATCGCGATTTATTCTTGAGGTCCCTGAGTACGATTTTGAGGACAGATTTTAAAAATTTTCTATATATTATTATACAAGTTCAATATGATCAATGCAATATGACGGATATCATTTTAAAAATTTCATAGATTGCATAACATACAGAGTGCACTAATGGTAAAGGGGTGATGGAATATCTGGAAAAGCTGAGATTTAGAGAAAAAATGTTTTGGAAAAAAATTGGAAGGCAAAAGAGGGATTTGACTCAGGGTCAAATGTCAAATTTAAAGATCACTTACAGGTGAATCTCATTTTTTAATATGGGGCGAAAAGGGATGGGATCGAGTAGATTTGGGGAATATGCAATGGAAAGATCCGGATATATCGTCAATACACGCATGGAAGAAAGATTTTGAGAGACAAAGATGGAAAGATGTTGTGGACAGAAGTCCAGCTCTCAAAAGTTACTGGCGCAGTGCAAATAGTTACACAAGGGAGTGGTCTTAATAAAATACTGGCTAAAATAAAACAGAAATTCCATTAGCCCCATATGAGAGAAGACGTGGAAGACTGTTGCTGAAAATGCGATATTTGTGCCGCAACGAAAGGACGAGTTAGGTTAGCAGTTGATGTTCTTTACGAGTTTAATTCTTCACTTCGATTAAGGGCAGAATTTCGAGTCTTCTACTTTCCAATCGGCGTGTGAGCTGCTAAGTATCCGCAAGAGAAGAACTGCGCCCCTCCGCCTTAAATCTGATTGAATGGTGTAGCGATTTAATCATATCCTCGAAGAACGTCTCTGGAAAGTGGTAGACGAGCATCAGAAGGACTGAGACCGGAACACATTAAGATTCTTGATGACATATCGAATAGCGACATATGATGCTACAATTTGTGAGCAGTATTTGGTGAGGAGATTTGATTATCAGGGGACATTAAATTTGGGTGCCTTAAAGAACTATTTTCAAATCCTGAGAATTATGCCTCCAAACTGGAATAAAGGATGATGTCGATACCAACGAACACTTACTACAAGAATATTCACTTCCAAGAATTATTAATATGAATCCTGCAAACATTTTAGCGAACTTTCGATTTAGTGAAGAATTCTCGAAGTGACGAATTCCGAGATTTCTCCGAAAATCCTTCGGGTTGACGAAATTAGCTAACACACGCTTTGCAAATACAATAGAAAAAATTTTTCGTATTCGTAGGTGCATTTGTCTTAATACTGAGAAAAGTGAAGGCAAACTTCGATTTCGAACTCGATTTCGATATCTTTTTGGTTGGAGAAAAAAGCGAAACAAATTCGTCTCGTTTTCCCTGAGTATTTTCGAAGAGTTTGTTTATATCGCTGTGCTTAATTCTATATATTCGCCGTAAATTCGCGGCAGCGAAGAGTTCTCGAAGTGATGCAAGTACTCGGCTGAATAGTATTATTTGATTTCGAGGGAACAACGGAGTTTTTTAGGCAACAAAAAGGTTTTCCAATAAATGTTTATGCACTTATGCACAATGGATTTACAAAAAGTCAAAGATTGATGAAATTACACGAAAAAGTTGACTCGTCCAGCAATGGATTCGAACCCAGACCTCTCAGTATGTGAATCGATCGTTTTACCACTGAACCACCGATCACTCGACCAAAGTCTCATAAAAAAGTACAAAAACACTCCTTTTTG
>QYTT01090473.1:3181-17387 GCA_006980735.1 Dasypogon diadema
CGTGGAAAATGGGGGATGCCGTGTTATTGGGGAAATTTGTCAAACCATCCTTTGTTGTATTTAATTTAAAGTGCCTCGAAATTATGTCAAAGGGGTAGGGGGATAGGGGGATATCGAGGAGCAAGTTTCAGAGAAATATTTTTTCTTCGATTATTTCAATTGTGGCATGAGGAGTTTGGTCTCAGGATGTGGAATGGTACTTGTAAAAAACATGGAGTTTGTCTATCCTTTATTTCCTCATTATGGGAGGTAATTTCAAAAGTACTGGGGGTGAGATAATGCTGTTAGCTTCAATACTATGTTTCTGCTCATTGGTTGAATTTTAATCTCATTATTGTTATCGAATGTGGGGGGAAAAATAATTATTCTTAGAAATCTATAACAATAACGGATGGTTTAAGTTCCCAATTTTTACCAATGGCTCTTTGGCAGGCCGAGATATATTGCTGATAGTTCAAAATTAAAAATCTTTAAAAGAAAAGCTTTCAGTAAAGCCCAAAAGCAAAAAAGCAAAGCTGACCATAGAAAAGTCCACACTTTTACAATAACGAAACTAAGAAATCAAGAAACGATCGTGAAAAGTCTTCTGTGAAATGATTGGAGAATATCCACATGAATAGAAAGTGTTTGGATCAAAGCATCATCGTTGGCGTGCGGCGATCTACTAGTCGGACACCAGGCACTGTGCCTATATTGCTGATAAATTAGATATAAATCTGCCCTCAAGGAAGCTGCAAAACAATATTCGTAGTTTAGGGATTCATGCACGTGAATAACCTGTGGTAAATCTAAACATCTAAACGGGGATTGAGTCGAAACTGGATTGAGTAAGTCCGATCCTAAAAATTTATGGGATTGATTTTGCTAATCCCATCAAATGTGCATGTAAACGGGATTATCCAGGACAGTAGTAGTGCCAGTTTTAAAGTTGATCTACATCTACCAATGGTTTGGGCTTAAAGTGATTCGGAATTCACGTAAAAACAGTAGGTAGATGACTCATAAAAGAAAAACACAAATGAATTGCTAATTTATTATTACTATTAGGGTTTTAGTCGAATTTTATGTTTAACACCGTATATTCAGCATTCCACTTTAAAACATTTGCAAGGGGTATAATACCTACCAACTACCCATAAATCAAATGCTGTAAACCAAGAAGTTTTGGTCTGTCATAGAATAGCTAAAACAAACTAAGAAAACGGATTGCCTCAGGAATCGATTCTGTCACCTCTTCTGCTTAATTATTAAAAAATCGGATCTGATGAGTGCCTTGATGATACGAAAAAAAATAAAGAGAAAAACTGAAAATATCGCTGTCAAGAGGAAGCTTTGAAATACGGTGGATACTGGATCTGACTTGAAAGATTTGGGGAGGATGAATAAATACAAGTAAAGAGGGCAACATTGACGAATAGTTCCAAAAAATATATTAAACAAAATTGGGAAGAACTAAAGCAAAATACATTCAGGACAAAATTGCTGCCAAAAATCTACTAGAAACACAAAGATGGTTTAAACTCAATCAATAAAAAGAAAGATTTCACTGTAATAGGTGTAAGAATAAGAATTCTTATGGATAATTGGGAATTATTCGGACTTGTCTTGGCATAAGTCCCTTGAGGACGTTAATGAAAGTTTTTCGTTAATGTATCAAAAACACATAAAAACATTTTTAAGGGTGGTATAGTGAAGCAAAAACATATAATTCAACCCTTAAAACCATCCATCACTCCATAATATAATACTTTAGAACTCTTCAGATGCTCTCCATTAGTGTCTCTCATAACACTAATTAAGATCTCCTTAACAATAGAAAAATTCCCACTTGACGTCATAGGCAACCTCAGAACATGTCGCAACAATGCAACAATTCCAAGCACACCAGGTATACAATTACCGGTGTTTTCCAATTAATGGGACAAAGTGCATTCAAAATGCAACAAACATGCCATGAACTAGCGCATCCTCATCACCCCTGCAACTCGGTATCTTATGAATTTCTTTGCTTTGCCCTTAGTTTTCATCTTCACTCGTCCACTAGCTGAAACAACAATAGCCTAAGTTCGTGTTGGCACATGATTTTCATTGCAGGATCTCAAGAAAGTCAGTCAGTCACAAACAAAAGGGTTGCAAGGAGAAAGTCAGAGCTAATTAAGACACGTCACAAGAGGTAACAACACCTTAATTCATCCTCATCAAAGAATTGCCACTTCTTTGTAGTTTTCGAGGGGGTGGGATGCTTTCATCTTCTTGGAAAATGCGCCTGATTTTGATAAAAGCACGAAGAGGCACTATCAGGACATGAAGCAAACTCCTCAAGGAGTGGAAACTTTAGACTTCTTTGAACTTCCAAATTTCCAGGGGCTTTAAAACGTCCTAGAAAAAAATTAATTAGTGAAAAGCAAAGAAAATGGCCACTAGATTGATTTGTCAAGCCTACTCCAGGCGCAGCAGAGCATCGTGGAAGTATCTAAAGCGCTACCAGATACATAGGGACAAGCTTTTCGTACCGAATGCCAGCAGTCAATCGAATGGGTGAGCTGCAAATATCCATCCATATCTCAGCAATGGGTTGAACGGCGCAAGTGCGCCCCTTAAGTCTCCCTTTATATTACATCCATACAGCTATGTACCCCAGCAAATTCCTTACTACTCCACAACCCTTGAAAAGTACGCAACAAGGATTTTGTAGCGTGCGCGCGTCTATTTCCTTTTCGCCTCTTTTTATAGTCGAGTTTTTCGCGAAGAAAACGCGAACAACAGCAGTACGAAGAGGGTTGAAAAATATTTTTCTTGCTTTTTTCCCTCCGTGCTCAAGTTCTTCGTCCTTCTTGGGTAAGAAGAGCACTTGTGTGGTAGTGAGGCCGTTTTTAAGGACCCTTTTACGCTCATGCCCTTATACTCACATTCTGAGAGGCCGAGGTAAGAGTGTATGCTTGCTGTAGCTCATTCGATGAGGCTGAGGCACTATTCCGGGTGATGGCAGTAATCGCAAGCATAGAACTCTCTAGGGGGTCGGCCAGGTGTTCAAGTGCGTCGGGCTATGATTTTTTTTTGTAGCAGTAGTAGTAGTTGTTGTTGTTGTTGCTGCCACTGTTGGTGATTTTTGTTGCCTTTACCATCATCTTTGCGGACTTTGAACTTGCGTTTACATTGCGTTACTAGGGTGAATCACGCAATTATAATAATTTTTAGGACTTTAGATAGGTATATCCTTCGGATTTAGGAGTTTCTTTAAGGAATTGTTCAGATGTTGCTCGATTGGAAAGTAGGACGCACGTGCGCATGTCTTACGTCATTTTTTTTCTAATTGGGGTTAATTTTTTTGAATAGGTTGGATATGAGATGATGAAATGTCGCAAAGAACATTGAAACGGGCTAGTTTTGTGCCTCAGATCAGGAATTCGAAGCTTTCGAATTATAAGGTAATTGCAGGTAGCTTAGGCAGTATTTATCACTTTTGCAACAAATATATAATCGTCCCTGAAAATATTGAAATTATATGAAAGGCTCTCATAAAGCTGAAGACATTTAAAGGTAAAATTTTAGGGTGAGTGGATTAGAGCCATTGCTTTTCAGTTCGAATAGTCAGCTTTTTTTTATGAAGATGCCAAAGTCCAAGGAATCATCTATGAGGTTGATAAGAAAAAATTTAACCAGAAAATAGAAAGGGTAGAAAGGAAGGGTGGGCTCAAAGAATTGATTATAGTAGATGATGATGAACTTCTCGGCAGAAAATTAACTGTAGAAGGGATAAGCTTATAAAATGAACTTAGAGTTACAGTATAAATCTGTTCCTATAAGCGTTACTGCTCTACTGTACAAATTAGAAATCCACGGAAAACTTTCTTGAATCCCAATAATGTCTTCTTCGTTGTTAGAAAATGATCAGTGCCGTTCCGCATTTTTTTCTCATGTTGCAACATTCCCAGTGGCTAGCTTGCACTTTTGCCTCAACAAAGGTCCTTGTTAAATTTTTATACTTGGTGTACATGCAATCTGAAGTCCTATTCTTTTTGATGTCTTAAAATTCTATTGCTATTTCCTTTCTTCTTGTGTATTAATATACATATGTACGTTTACTATAGAAGATGAGGTCCAACAAAGGATGTAGGTTTTAGTTGACTAAATAACAGAATAATAAAATACAGATATTCTGAAAAACTGCATCAATCTTGGTTGTTTTTGAGTCTAATTTGGATTTCGACAAAATTTCTAGTTCTATAAGTTCGCATAAGGCAGGTGCGTCCGACAGCGCTCATCCTTAAAGTCTTAGATAGATTTGCGTGAACTATGCATTTTTTTTATTCGTTCTGAAGCAGACTTCGGTTGTGGAGAAGGCTTGTCTCATTGGTTTTGATATTTATTTATTTATGCTTAGCTTTTAGTAAAAGTTTTTCTTAGTAAACCCAAACTAAGGATGTACGTTCGAAATTTTGGTGCACACCATAAAGTTCTAATGCAATAGAAGCAAGAAAATATTAGTAAAATATATTTATTCTTTAAACAAAAAATCTTGGCTTTTTCAAATATTTGCACTTGGTCCTTCGAGCGAGATTTTACTAAAAACCGAAGATAATTTATCAGAATGCAATCATATGGTGTGTAACTTATGCAATTTTGTTTTGCCAAGAAAGAAATAGAATTACAGACTGTTACAGTTGGTTATTTCAATAAACTCTAACTTATGTGTCGCTTTTTTATAAGAACACTTCATTGCATTCTTTTTCGGAAGAATAAAGGGCAATGTGGTGATACTCTTTTAACATTTATGTCATGGCCGTTGTATAATGGAATTTCGAGAAAAATTTCTTACAGACGACAATTTCGATCCAAAATATAATCCTTTAATATCATGTCTAGATTCTGAAGGAAAGATTTTCACGTAGAAGCAAGTTCTACAACTCTTTCTTGTGGAACAAGCTACTTTTTCTTGATTCTTCTGCTAATTATGATTCCGAAAATGATCAAGAGTTCTCCTCTCTTTTTTCTCTCGGGATATTAAATTTGTTTAGGCTTAACTAGACATCATCTGAGCTTCTGACCAACATTTTCAGATATATTTACTGATTTGCAAACCATTCACTCTATTAACTGCATTTATTTTTGGTCCTTCGAACGGGATTAGATTATAAATCGGTAATATTATATAAGCCTCAATTCAAACGAATGTGGTTTACTTTTTCTTGCAGAGGTATAAGATATAAAATTGGACATAGTATTACTTTTAGTGGTATTGGAAAGTGAATGAAAAATATATAAATTGATATTTTTTTATTTTGATTTTTGATTTTCTTAGCGGGAAGATAAACAAATCATGAACTGACATGCCTGTCGAAAAAATTTATATATGTAGCTTCGTTCGATTTATTTGAGTATAGAATTGGGAATATAAAATGCGAAGTTCCTTATAACACCTTCCGGTTATAGTATCTCTAAAAATATGACAAGTATACCGCTGCACGTGTTGACTATACATACAAGATATACAAATCGTAACCACATAAGAAATCCACAAAATCACAACACCTTTCTATTGGGGCTAGAGTGTAATAAAAATTTCTGTTTACTTAGGATTTGTAAGTCTAAGTAATTTATGAATAATAAATCGACTATCGCCGTAACTTTTATATGTTCCTCTAAGTGTTTTTCACAGATGTAGGAGAAGTAATTAAGGGAAAAGGATTAGCCATAAGATTATTGGCCAGTTTCTTACAAGAGCAGTGCTTTAGAGTATAAGGATATGTTTCTAGGACATACAACTGCAGAATCCTCATGGTAGCATGGTCCAAAAGGAAAGTGAGAAGTTCTTTATGAGGTTTAAAAATGTTAGAATGAGTTGTTGGTTTGAGATTACTTGGAATATACTCTGGAAGTTCATGTTTATTATTTAGTATGACGAAATTAGTCTTCAAAAGGATGATAACACTACAGCAATGTTCTAGAGAGTGATTATTACCTGTTTTGAAAACAAATTAAAAGATTGTCTGTATGCTATATACTGGCATACACTCGATTTCTTGCTACGCTTATTGGTCATGCAATCGTGTTTTTTAAATATTTCCCTATAAATTCCCCTTCCCTCCTGAAAAAAATCTATAAAGTCGTGAAACAAACCCGCATTCTTTAACTCACCTATGACCCAATCGAAACAAAATTACTTTCTATGATCAAATGTTATTATGGTCCTCCTTGAGTATGTGGATGGATGCAGGTCAAGATGATTTCAATAAAAATCCGGGAATTTTTATTGATTGCCCTGAGTATCGACAAGCCAAAGTGGTTTGTATTAAATCCATAAAAAAGCAGCTCAAAAAGAACACAACATACACCCTCGAGGCGACATTTACTGACGACAGTGAATGAGAATTGGGAATGGAGGATGGAATCACTACTCGTAAAAATTGCATTCGCCCCTTATTCCTTGAATTGCAATGGCAATCAGAGAGGGACGAATTGATTTTTGCACGCCGGCATTTTTATGAGCTGGAAATAATTTTTTTCCCAATACTATTTTCTCCCTTTTGGTTTTCTCCTGATTTTTTTATGGACAATCGAATGGACAAAATGTCCAGCACGTGCTGGTATCATCCCAACAGATTTCTTGGGACGTTTTTTTTCGTTATGCTAAGGAATGTGATTTGAGGCGAAGAGATGAAATATAGAAGACGTGAGTGGAATCAAGGGGTGGAAAAATCGGTCTAAATTTGAATTTTGGAACAAAAATGTCCCCAATAATCACCAGCGCAATTAATCAATCACGAAAATCACAATGAAAAACAGTGAGAGTGTTGTCGCTGTCAGTGGGAATAGTGCAGGATTGCATGGAGCAACCAGAACTCTATGACAAACCAGCCGGAAGGGCAAAACACCCTATGTGCAGTCTGCCTTCCTATTGTGATCCTGAAACTTCTGTTGATGGACACCGCTGTGCGACGTAACAGAACCACTAAACTGACAGGAATTCGTTGCCGAGAAGTGATTGTGACATCAGCAGCCACCGAAAATTAATGCACGAATAAATCGGATGTGGACGGGGAATTTAATAAACTAAAATCGGTGGCATATTTAAAAGTCCTGTGAAACTGCAGGGAGTCACATCAATCAAAACAGGTCCTATGGCATAGTCTGAATGATTGAAAAATTTCCCTCAGCTGCCAACCGATGAGGGATTCATTTGCGAAATTAGAGCCCTAATACCGAACATGAGCTGCTGACACGACAGGATAATAATTTCCGGCTCGATGGAGAACTTTTCTTTATCCAGTCTCCGTGCTTTCATTCATTTCGTCTAGTTTTCATTAAAATTCTCGTTTCCGCGAATATTAATAATTATCGCAGGGAAGCAGAACATTTGTGTGACGGGACTCAAAGTGAAAATGTATGTCCGTCCAATGGGTTGACTGGATTTTGACGTAATTCTTGGGGATTGAATTTCAAAGAAGTTCATTTTCAGAAATGAGTTCTGTTTTATTTTGTAGAAACCATGGCAAACATTTAGGTCTATGTTTGGGAGTCTGTAGGCTAATTTTAGGATTAGACGTTCAGGATGTTTTTTAAATTTTATATTCCATGCAGAGAATTTTAGAAAAGAATCTATTTGATATGATGATTGCGGCTGGTCCTTCGAGCCAGATCTAATTGGATTAGGTTAGTAAGGATAGATGTTCATAGACTCTGGCTGATAACCATAAAATTTTAGTTTTCTGTGTATGTCCCGGACGTGTCCTTGACTCTTAATTGATGTTAAGCAATGTTCACTACTATTGGACCATTCTTAATGGTCGTTGAGCACTTTAGTTGCTCACAAAAGCAACTTGCACCACGAAGGGTACAGAGTTTTTACTTTATCCACACGGAAGGGTTATATTTCTACTAAAATTTATCTTGGTGTATTCAAATTTTCTCTTAAAAATATGGTTAAATATATAAAAGTGATGAAGAGGTATGTAATTTCCGTCATAATACTGGGAGAAAGTTGGGCTCAGTCCACTATCTAGGATACATTTGACTCTATTTGTAAAATACGAACTATCTTCCAATTATTATTTTATTTGCCTCTCCGATAGTATCCATCACATCAGTACGAGGTTATCCAAATTTACAACTTAAAGAATAAAGGGTATAGTAAAGAGTGCTGCGGCATCCATTGTAAGAAAATCACTTTTCAGCATCCTGTTTACGGAAGCCCCAAATTTCCGTGAAAACTTATGTTCCTTAAGAAAATTTAGATGTAATATTGCTTAGCAACTCCCCACTTTCTGTACAAAACATCGAAATCTTTAAGTGAAAATATTTTTGAATCTGTACTCCGAAAACCCTAATCACCTTATCGTTTTTCTACAGGATTTTTACAAAATTTTTAAGAACATATTGCCAATTACATACATTTGCCTCCATATTAAAACCTAAACACCTCAGACACCAAAAAGTTTACAGTGGAGAATACCACCATTGATTAGGGACCCAAAACAAGGCTGACTACATTTCCATCGAAAAAAAAACGCTACGATAACAGAATCCTTACAACATCAAACATGGCAGGAAAAATTACCTCCTTTATCTACCCCAGTTAATCTGGTGGGCCTCATGGACTGATGTTTTTCAACCCCTAAAGATGTAGTTGTTGGCCCTGTTAACAGAAACGGGGCGACCTATGTGATTAGGGGGAGGAAATTGTTTTGGACATGATAACACAAAGATCATTATCAGGTAAAAGCTGAGATTGGAGGGAGGGATGACACAATTGTATGGAGGCAAACACAAATAGAACGTAGAGACAGGTGGAGGTCGGCCGGAATCCACGAAATCTTATCAAGAGAATGTGCTCAGAAGTCGTCGTCAAGTTCAAGGAGCCCCAGATACTTCTGAAACTTGGCAGAAATGAAGTTTTATTCCGGGTCGAATAGAGAATTGAATAAGGATGATAGTCCAATTAAAAAATTGGAAAATTTCAAGTATACTTGCACATCCAGGAATATGCTATTTCGTTCAGTGTCTACGCCCTTGGCTGGCGAAATTATAAGCGCTCAACAGTCTCTAGATACTTTTTATGCTTCTAGCTAGCCGTGGCAGCAGTAGCGGGAGCCAATAACGTAATTCCCAGCAAAGGCTGTATGCCAGAAGCATTGCAGGGCTGAAGTCAGAATAAAATAAAAAAAAGAATCCACGTAATTCTGAGAGATGAGTTGGAATGGAAGACTTTTTTTCTTCGCCGTTTTTTATATCCTTAAAGTGCATCCTTTAGATTAGCTACCGTAAAATGTTCCCTGGATAAAGGGATGGCTGGAGAGGGCTAAAAATTGCAGCATTTCATGCTATTTTGCTCTTCTCGTTTTTTTTAACTATTCCGGCAGGTAGATAGATATGTAGTGTACTTGTGCTACTGCTACTGCTGCTGCTGCTGCTCCTACTGTTGGCTTTTTTCGAACTTTTTTCTCCAGAATGGAATGAATTCTCGCATGGCCCATTAGCAGATGAATGCGCCCAATGGATTTCAGCCAGTTTACTGGTAGAAGGAGAACCCTCCAACATTTTTTTTCTGTAAATCCAACTACCTCTTCTTGCCACAGATCTCGTTGAAACCTCCTCAAGAGGTGTGCAGTAGTCAGGTAAATTACGATCCGAATTGGACTCTTTTCAAAATGCATGCACAGACTGATTAAGAGATCCCCAGTCTAGGAAGGGTATCCACTCTGCTTTTGCCATCCCCATTCAACCCAATTTCTCATCGGTTTAACTAATATAGCACGAATCCTTGAATCTTCCGTTGAACCCATCTTCCTGTTTCTGGACAGGAATAAGTCAGTTGTTGAAATTTATAGCGTCCAATAAAATAAAATTCGCAATAAAACTCTTTCCTTTCTCGGTATGGCTGTCCCTGGTCATTTGAACTGTCCATTTATACTCCGGCAATGATATACGTATGTACATAAGGCCAGAGCCACCCTATACTGACAGTGCTGGTTCGTATGTGACATCCGCAGGGATTGCTCGAGGAGAGCATTGTCCTTGCAGGCGAAAAAAGGAACTAAAACGCCCAACTGAAGCGATTTCATAAATTACGTCTACGAGGGAAGGAAGGCGTCGTCAGGAGACAGGATGAGGGGCGAGTTCGCAAAAAAAACGAGCACAATTCCGGTAATGTTGCACCATTATCATTGGTCATCCGGAAGTTGAATTACATGACCGCACATCTCCCATCCATATTGGAGTAAAATTTGGTAGCCGGCCGGCTATCTGGATTCAGGGCGAGGAAGTGATTCGTTTTCAATGCACAGGGTTGAGATATCAGTCTCGTGAAATCAGTGACCAAGAACAATAGCGATTACAAGGGCGTAAATTGGACGAGATTTCCTTCGACTCTCGCCAGCCCCCTGGTGGACAAAACTCATCAGAATATCAAAGGAAAAAGATTTAATTGAAAAAGTAAAAAATCTTATTAAAAAGGTCTGCTGGCAGCATGTAAATCGCTCCATCAATGGTGGATGCTTTCAGTCGAGCTCTGTTGAATTCAATTTCGTAGAGTAATGCAAATCAGTGGACATCCTTGGGCAAATTGGTAATATGAAAAGAAAGCCGACCTAGCTCCAGTCGGGGCTACATTTGAAAAGGTGAGAACACAGAGATCCTTCGTAATCCTTCCAGACAAATTAGGTTTTCTTACAGAAGTTCTATCCAGTGTTTTTGTGCACTAGCCCGTGAGTGAGACCCTTCAGAGCTCTCAGCCTCCTTACATTAAAGTACTTCGCTATTGCTTGAGCTCAGGCGATTGTGCTTAAAGGCCTTCATTAAGGGATGTTTGTGCACCAAGGCACAAACATTTGACACATCCCTTCTACCCGGCCCGTAATTAATGGGCCGATGATCATATGTGGCACATCCATAAGCATAAATTTTCGCTCAAACTATTCAAATTAACATAATTCGTAGTGTGTCCGTCTCCTGGATGGCTGAGACGCCTCTCCTTGTGCCCCTGCATGCTGATGGCATCATCCCTCATCTACAGGGTAATCAATTATAATGTTATGGACTTATCCTTGATTCAGGATGTTATTGTGATCATCATCGGCGCGGATGATTGCCTGGAACTCAACCCACCATACCATCCGCTTAATTGATGTACTACGATGAAGTGGGCTATAGATGTTTGGATGTTCATCATATCAGCGGTGGAGGTCGGACCGAGATGCTGAAGTTGTTATTATTGAATCACTGCCCTTATCAAGTCCATCATTTCCTGTTTTTGATGAGCATTTCTTTTTTTTTATGGACTGCAATGCAAGTGCAGTACGGATTACTGCTGCATTTTGAGGCAATTGTGACAAACCATTGTTGCATTAGTTTCGGATGAGAATAGCATTGTCCACCAAGGACTTCATAGATGACTGACCTGCATTGATGTGGGCACATTATTCATTATTCTGAAATACTTAGGTTCACAGTTATATGAGTATCACAAGGGTGTGATTAATTACCCTCACGATTAGGATGCAATTCCGAAACGGAACTGTGCCTAAGCAACTGAGATATATAACAGGAAAGCGATATAATTATTGGGCAATAAAGTTTTGTCTAATGTTCAATTAAATTTGTAGTCTCGTAGCTTCTTGCAGTGGAGTGTAACCGAAAACAGCAATAACCGTGTTTGTGTGTGAGAAAACAGATACTGAATTTCTTGAGCACGAGGTATTAGGGTTACATTAAATGCATCGAAAGCACACGCTTTTTGAATGGTTTTTTGTTTTTTTGTATGGAAGTGGATCTTTCTTTCGTTGATGATTTCTCTATGCCAGAGCAAACTCGATTAACTCCCCTGACCTGTTTGAGCTGTTGGAGAAAAAGCTCGTCTAAAGGTTGACACAATTAGCAAATGAAAAATTCGATGACCTGACCTGAACGAGCTCCGCCCTTCCCAGAAGTTAAAAAAGTGTCTTGCTTTGCATAAGTAACACTGCAACAGTTGTTTAATAGGTTGAATTTCGACGGGGTTACTGGTGACCCGCATTTAAAAGCTCTCTCAGAACAAATTCATTTTAACATGTAAATCTCTCACAAAAGCTTTTATTTTAACATGTAAATCTCTCACGAAAGCTTTTATATTAATTGCGAACCTGGATAGGAGCACAAATGATGTTAAATATTTTCAATCGATAGAAGATTGGCTTAAATGTTTGCTACTTGAATGCGCGTTGAGGCAACGAAATTTCTGCAAAGGATAATTTTAACACAATAGTATCGAACAAAATGTATTCCAAATTCTATCAGATTTTGATTTTTAGCCTGGAAATGAATACAACTCGCTTGCAAGACTTCCCTGTCATCTAGAGGTGTCTTTGCATATGAACCGAAATATGATTCGTCATTTCAAATTATTCCACATTACGCCTTACCAACAAGCATAAAATATTTTCGAAATTCCCGCAATATTGGAAGAAACTGCGTATCATTTCAACCCCATACAACGATTTGCATTTACTTCTCGCCCAAACGACGGAACGCCTTATGTAAAATGTGTCAGTCATGGCCAGGACACCCCTTGTCATCACAAGAAAATTCCCTTCTGACAGTTATGAATTTTTAATTTCGCATTTAATTACGAAGCGACCTAAAAGAATTCGCAACCACAAACTATCAATCATCTTGGGGGTTATGTAACTCTGGAGCCATGTCTCGCCCACCCATTTCACCCATGTTTAGATCACCCTCCAAGTTATAAGCAAAGCAACCCACTTCTAGTACTGATGCACGACTGTATAGTATATGTTCATCTGAAAGGGTAAAACAGGAACTAGGACGAAGGAAGAGGTCGTTCTGGTGCCGAGTCCAGGAGAGTATTACGGAGCAGTTGTTTTGTTGCCAGTCTAGGGGTGCTAAAGGGATTTTCTGTTGTTACTGAGTCCAATGTAGTCAGCCTCTGATGATCCTGACATTTATTCATCCTCTTTGGGTTCCGCATGGACTGAACTGTGGTTCCAGTCATGTTCCATGGCTATGGAAACCGTCACCATTGCTACACTTGTGGCTGTTTATGGGTCGCTTCTGTTCCGTCTGATTATATCATGGAATTTTCCAATTTGATTGATGTTCTCCAGCTACCACTTAATTATCATTCGTCAGTCCATACGCATGCACATCTCGTCCGTACCGCAGACAGATTTCGGAAGCCCTTCAGCGTTCGATAATTAAAGGGGAGAATACCACAATTTTAAAGTTTTTCCAGCTAAAGGGCGAAGGCATCACCGCCCCAGAGGACGGCTGTCGTCGACTCCATCATTTGGCACGTGCAAATCATTCATCCACCACGTCATTTCGTCATTACCGTGGTTCACAAGAGTCTTGTCATCCTCACCATCGGTGGCGTCATTTCAGGATTTGAAAGGTTGTGGTCGCTCTAAGAAGGCGAGTGCCCCTCTTATTACACCCGAAAAGAATTTCTTGCCACCGTATTTCCTCGTATAGAACGCAAATGCGATGATTTAATGAAGCCGAAGGTTAGGGACGAAATTTCAATTAATTGATGCCATATCTCTACGTTGACAGATTCCTTGATATTAATAAAATCAGGTGTGGGTTGAGTGCCTCTTTGGGTCCTAGGATCTTTTAGAGGGGACCGGAAGGACTTGAAATCTCGTTGCAATTATTGCAACATCTAATAGTAGTTAGTGAATTTTCTGTTTCTATTAGATAAACGCGAAGATTCATAGACAGCAGTGAAATTCGAACTTGGGACCATTATGAACTAGCGCTTAAGTTGTTAGAATAGTAGTCTAAACTGGGATTAGCAGCTAGATTCTGTAATTCTGATTACGAACTCATATCACATCCTGGTGATACTCACTGCAAACTTGGCTAGGAAGAAGCCTGATAGATTTAATAGAATAGATTCTGGTCTTCTTTTGCATTGGCAACCCTCTGCTCTACTGGGTGCTTTGTAACTCAAGTCCTGTCCAATATAGCGATAACTAGTTGCGGTACTCGTTAGGCTTTAACATTTTATTACCAAAGGAAATTATATTTTTATGTTAGCACTAGCACTAAAAATCTCAATATCTTCAACAGAGGCTTCTAATTTATCTGCATCTTGCACCTTGCCAACTTTTAAACGCATCCACAAAAATTTAGGTAGAGCTGATAGGAAGAAACAGTAAAACTTAAACTTTATCTAGCTAAGAAACTGACTCCACTTTAACTTAAGTCACAG
>QYTT01090473.1:24302-41516 GCA_006980735.1 Dasypogon diadema
GCGCGTTCCTTATAAGTTCGGGTCGATTATTGCTCTTGAAAGTAACTCACAAATCTTACCTTGAGAGGTACAGATACGTCTTTTGTGGGTAATAATTTTATTTTACGAAATATAAGATCTTCAAACATATTTCATAAAATAAAACTATTAATTTACTCCGGAGATTATTAACTGCGCAACCATTGACTAGGAGATTAGGATAACTTTGCCCTTTCACTAGGCAAAAAAGACAATCGGAGGCCTGCATCTGTTATCTCCACTCGGAAGATCGAAGATCAAATACTTGAAAGTTATTCTGGATAAGATACAAAGCTGGAAATCATAGTTGGAGGAAAGGACAAAAAAGACCTACATTGCCTAATTGACTTGTCGAAAACCCATTGGGAAGAATTGAGGACTAAAACCACGGTAAATGCCCTGATCATCCTATCCACCATTACACACGGCGCTGCTGTATAGCAGCCTTGATTGGTGTTGTCTTAATACCCCAAATCAGCTGGATATATGCAATGATCATGTGGTGCCAGGGGGCACAGAAATAAAGCGCAACTATAATTAGCGAATCGTTTTACCAGAGAATGTTCCATAACTGTGATATGTAGTTCTCCAGATGGAATTCGCGACGGAAAAAGAAGGATCATAGCAGCAGACTTAAGATACTTTTTACTACCGCGTAAAGAATGTGCCTACGATGTCAGAACTGCAATCGAAAACTAAAACCAGCAAAATCCTTGGAAATGTTACAACATGCAGGCACAGACTTAACAAAAAAAAAAAGCTTACAGTTCTTATCATTTATGTGAGAAGTTTTATTTTCACCTGAAAACACCTATTTCCTGTTTCACCTGGCAAATTCATACAACTCACCTTCTTCTTGATTTGTACTCTGAAAGTATATCCTAATGTTATGTAATACCAGGAGTGAATTCATTACACATTTATTTTAGGGAATCAAAACGATACGCTCTGAGTCTTCCCTGAATTGAATATCTAATTCAATTCAGGGAAGATTCAGATTCTATTCAAGGAAAAGTATATTGCAGTTCATGCAAGTGGCAATATTGCCTCTATTTATGAAAAACGAACCCGGGTCTATGAAGTTTAAGACTTCCTCTGAATTTCTACAGCATTCAATACGGCGTTTTATCTTTTCTACTCCAAAACCTTTTAATGCGATTTCTTTCCTTTTTTCATTTCTTAAATGCATAATGGACACAATTAATTTTCAAAGGATAAAAGAAAAGGAATCTAAATAAAGCCATCAAGCCCTAAAGAGTCCTTGTAAAACTCAAGGCTCTTTGGCATCTTCAATCACAAGGGAAATAATTTTACAGAAATCCATGGAAAAAAGGATTCTTGCTTGAAAAGCCGCAAACAAGAAGTTTAACACCTAATGTGAGGATATCCTGAAAGCCGCATAATTCAGACTAAACTATAATTAAGCCAGTGCACGGTCAAAGGAGACAAAAGGACAAAGGTGTGCAAGAGCCTATAAAGACCTGCTCTTCAAAGTGGATGGAAATCAAGTAATGTCTTTGTCAGACGGGTTGCTTTTATCAAATGATTCTTTCAGTTTCTTTATATCCCAAGAGATACAGAGGCGATAGAGGAAGGCTTATTCCCTAGAAAATATACAGACAGTAAATTGGAAGACTTGGATGGTGTGCCGGAGGGAGCGGAAGGCTCAGTTTTTTTTTTCTATCCCCGACTCGAAACCAAGAATGCCACTGTCAAGAAAAGTTACAAAGCCGCAGTCTTTAATATTAATGAGCTGCTGTTATTACAAGCGAAATCCTGGGAGCAACCATTAAACCCTACAGAAAGGATTGAAACTGTATGATGTGTACGTAGGCGCATCCTTGAAACCTCCCCACGTCGACTCTTCATCAAGGAATCTGTTTGCAAGGACGACCTAGTACTGTGTAAATTTACATTTTGGCCAAGCAATTCCCTTGGACATGAGTTCTTAGTCTCTTCTTCCTCACTGAATGGAGTATCCTTGCCATTTTTGTCGATGTTCCTTTTTCGTAAATCAACGCCGTCGCTATTTACTTTCCAGTTGTGAGTGTAAAGAGGGGGCCCACCATATTAAGTTCTTAGTCCGGTGGTAATGAAAGCTTTCGATTTAGTGAGGATTTTAGCCAAAGTGAATCCTTAAGTGGATGCTTGCTTCTTGCCTTCGCCTGTTTTTACCGTCACACACGTCTCCTTACAAAAAGAAAATATCTCCGTGTTTACTTTTAATGACTTGGAAACTAAGGCGGGCAGTGGACACCAATCACATTCAATGACCGCCCCTGTAAGTGATGTGTTTACTTTCTGGGAAGCCATTAAGATTACAGAACCTAATGGAATTTTTTATTTCGCCAGGACTAAGCGCTCACCGTGGTAATTATTTCTGTGTAATAAGGAAAGACCTCGCCAAGTACGTTCAAATATTTGCCCATAACGCAAGTAGCTGTAATGCGTGCCAAGGAGAAGGGACAACTACAATCTAATCCACTGTCCAGAAATAGAAGATCTTATCCTTGGAAAAAATATACATATCAAAATGAGAGCAAATTAAGAATGTGCCGATGAGAGTTTGAACTGTTCATCATCAGCACGAGGGCACCGGGGTCCACCATCTCGGGCAGATCAAAGTGTAAAGATCACTCAGAAAACAATCAATCAATGTAATTACGTGAAGATTAGAAACCCCACAGCCCGAAGTGTTTCCTCGATGGTAATGGTAATCAAAGAAACTCTGCATATGGAAAGACGCACAGAGTGCACGTTGATCACTTGATTACAATTGCGAAGATACTATCTGGTCCGTGCACGGTGATGATTCCATCAAACTAAGGGTTTTGATGAGCAATTTATCATTTTGTAAATTTTTCACCTTTTGCATATACCCGCTGAGATTTGTGAGATCGAAGCGATATCTAATCACCTTGATATCAGTCGGTGATTTGAATGGAAATAGAGTGAAGTAGATTACTTCCTTGTCGTTTCGAATATACGAAATAATTTAAGGAGTAGAAGTCACTTTTTGATAAAAAATATTGATGTACATAGATCTATTAAAAGCTCTGAATGACTTCGAAACGAATTCACCGTATGTTAATATCGCAACTGTTTCGAATTACTCGAAAAATAAATATTGTGAAATATTAACTTTGGAAGAATACCAAAAAGCAGATTCGTTACGAATTTATTGAATTTATTTATGTTATTTGTGTTTTAGCTTACAGAATTATTTTCTCATTCAAATGGTTCTTTTCCCACAATAATATTTATGATTTAGCAAGTGCTAAAACAACAAAGAAAAAGACCGGTATGCTATTTTACATGGTCCTTCGAGCCGGATAAACATATTCAAGAATATTCAAAATGAAAACGTTCTGACCAAATACTATTCAGAATTTTTGACAGTATCTATCGTTAAGAATTCCAATTAACAAAATATAAACCAAAACGTGGAACTTTTTACACCTTTTAAACCATATTTAATGGAACTGGAATCGAAAAAATCTTGTTAGAAATCTGCAACAGTTTTTTAGGAGCCTCGAAAGTATGCGACCCGAATTAATGCCTTTTCCCATCCTGAAACTCAACTGGTATTCAGTGTGTATGAAAATTGACAAAGAACTTATATTTTGGTTGGTAGAGGTGTTGATCTGATTCTATTTGAGCAGTCAAGAGATGTATCCAAATCCATGTTTACGGTCTGCTGATGCTAGATAAAAATTCGCATAACTTCAGTTCATTTCTCTACGTTTCCATCGATATTTCTCTTTCGAAGGAGTAATGAAATTTTTGATATACTCTAGGGGCTTTGAGATCATGGTAGCATGTGTAGATGAAACTTATGAGGAAAGTATGGAACAGAGGGTGTGGTACATATAATAGAACTGAGTCAAAATGCGATCTAGAACCGAATGATCTTAATCTTATGCTACTCTCACTGCAGCCACCGACGTTTACTGCAGTGAAAGTTTGAGTTTCGGCTGCGTGAACTCTGATGTATAGAATTCATCAACATACAATCTTTAGCATAAAATCTGAGGCTTTGGGATCTGACAATTTTTCTCCGAAATTTATTAAAGTTCTATTGCCGGGTATTTGTAATGTCAAAAAAACGGTGGCTTACTTGCAACATTTGTCAGGTTAAAATTTTCCAGTCTCGTCTTTCCTAAAAATTCCCCTCCGCCTCGACTGTGCTAGGTGAATGATAGGGCTGTTGTCAGAGCTTGGACATAAGGTTGCTGCCAGAGCTTGGGTTTCATCGGTAATACTTAACTCGAACGGGTATAAAATAGGAACTAATCGCGGCAGTTATGCTACCCAGAAGACAGCAGTCTGCACTACGTTCAGATAACGAATACACTACGAAGTCCTAAAGTCAACTGAACTGAATGAACCTGGTTCATACCGAAACTGTCGTGACGAATTATGTTATCCTACAGAGTATCAACATTTGATCAAATCTAGAGAAGAAATTAAGTTTTAATTTAATTCTTAATCCGCAGACTTAATGAAGCATCATGTGGTACCAATATCCTTATCCTTCCGGTAGATATACTTGAGTGGAACTAATTCTTTGGTGAAGTTTTTCGCTTTCTTATAGACATCTCTAGTCTAAATAAATAGTTCAAAACATTCACCGTTCTCTACATACCCCTTTCAGCCCTGAGAATTGCAAGAGTCGTTTAAAACTCAATAATCTGCCACATTAAAGGATTTTACAGAAGAAAAACATGCCAAACTTTCACTACAACACTTCTTGCTTTTCCAAAAAGTTTTTCACTTTTGGGCGAAATTTAGTGGGTCCCTCTTCGTCTCCCTTGTAATCCGGCAGCATTCGTACATCCTGTTGCCGAACTCAAAGCGAAACTAAAGAGCTTTGGAGAGCTTTCATTGCTTCATTTTGCCGGCGCATTTATTCCGGACAATGTTAAACAAAGTTTTGAGCAAAATTTTAATTGCAAATATTTGAAAACGAGCTACACACATAAAGGCGCTTACACACACCGTTAAACAAAAGACGGAAGAAAAAAGAAAGGCACCGATTCAGCACCCACTCACCCCTTCCCCCCATCCATCAATGGCAGCAACTAACTTGGCTGCGTCTGATCCCAGCCGCCTACATCCTTTGGCGCCCCCAGTCGATTACCTCAATGGGGCTGCAAGGAAGAAGAAGCTTTCGTACACTGGGGCGCGCGAGTTTCTTTTGTGATTTGTCGAGTGCTTTTCGTGTTTTACTTTCAATCGGGGGCCCCATCCTAGGCCCGGTGTGCCTTACGAAAGGCGGCCGAAGGGAGTCGTGTCAAGGGCGTAATAGCTAGCTAAATCCATTCACGTCAGGAGAAAAGTTTGTGAACATTTTTCAAGCCCATCCTGGGAAAGCTTATTCGAGTTCACACTGGCTGACTTCTGCAAGCTTTTCACCGCAACCCTTTGTTCGGGGGTGTGCTTTTGTGACCCTCTTCAAAGGGTGAACTAATTAATAGTTAAATACGCGCTCTTGACGCGTGCCTTTAGACAAACCATGGCGATTGAGGCTGACGGTTTTTGAGGCGATAAGTGGAAAAGTTTTCCTAAAAGGACTCTTTCTCACATGTCGTTACAAATACACCGCTTCCATGTGGGAAAGTTCAAGTCAAAGGCTGGGGCATAGAAGCGATTCGCCAAAGAAATGGAAAAAGGTTAATTATTTTGCGGTGAAAGGCTCCAGCCGAAGAGTTTTCCCAAAGTGCAAACAAGCAAACTCATTTACCTGAAAGGTACCAAATCACGGGACCAGGACCAGCTGGGGAAGTGTGTCACCCTCTTAATTGACTTCCTTTTGCTGAAATGGCGAAGAAGTCGAAATAGCGTACTTTCTCGTTATCGGGATGGATGAGTGACGAGTCCGCAGGTGTAACTCACAGAATTACTAAGCTCTCAGCGGGGGATCATCCAGCTCTTTGAAGAGTGGCTGGAACAGCATTTTGGACAAATGAAGCAAACACTGATACCCATCAAGAGAAATTTTGTAAAACTAACCAGTCTACGGCCATCTCTGGGCAGGTAATTACTCGTATATCACTAGACCGATTGACAGCATTCCCGCCCAGAACAAATTTCGGGTTGGTATCTATTCGCTCTTTGACCTTATGGCAATTGCTGGGACCACAGCTCACAAGTAGGAGAAAATTACCTGGTAATCTTGTAGTGCTGTGCTGTTAGCTGGGATTTGGAAATCTAGCAGAAGCGGTAGAAGATTAGTTTTAATTGCGATCTATGAGATTCGTGTGATTGCATTTCCCACGCAGCTGGTAGCTGACCTAATCCCAAAAATTTGACAAGCGTAATTGGGGTTCACTACGAACACCGGTTCCAGCTGACTTGATGCGATTGACTCCTTGTGGCTGCGAAGTATTGCCAAAATCCCTGGTAGTGAAAGTTTATACACGATTTTGTGCTATTTGTCCTCTGCATTTAAATGATTAAGAGTCTGCTACGGTGTTCAAATTGATTGTAAGATTTCAGGTGGGGTAACTTTTATTATAGCCGCTACTGTAGGTTAAATGCGAGGGCGTACCTGACAATGTGTAAGTGAAAGTGTAGTGGGCTTCTAACATAAAATCAGCTCCACCTTTAAAAAATGAGTACAAATGACTGAGAAATGAATTTTTTTACAGTCATTGGGGTGTTGTAATAAAGATTCAGAGGTTCAGAGCTGTCCAAAAGTGTCTGCATGTCACGCATTGATGGCTATTATTTTGGCCGAATGGGTGCCACCCTCTTGACCTGGAATATTATGCAAGAATTTTGACGACTTGTACCTAAAGTGCTGATTTATTAATAATAATCACTGGTTTAATCGACGCATTAAGTGTAAATGCCATAGATGAGGAATTCATCTGTTTCTTGACAGGTGTTGCAACTAGACCTACCTATTAATGGCGATTGCGAATAACGTGATTTTTGCAGCACCGAAGACTTTCTAATGGTTAGTCAGTATGCCCTCATTAAAAAAAATCTGTACGCCGATGAGGTGAACACTGAACCCCCGGCGCCATACATACTGTCATGATGACCTTTAGAAAATTACGTTCACAAAGCGGTTAGAAGGGGATGGGAGCATATTCTAGGTTTTGCCAATCCAACCCGGTGGTTGGATAGTTGAAAGAACTTACCATTTTTGGTTTTCTCTTATAAGGATGAACGACGGACCTAGAAATGGTTTACGTTCCCAAGACTGTTTCGGCTGTACGCTAGGTTCCACCCTATATCAACATTCAGAGGTTGAGTTCAACTTGCTACTTTTCGGTTTCGGAGCCTGGTGACGCATTGCAACTTTGTGGATGTCTACTCTAGGCTCAACCCAATGTGACGTCTCGTTGGGTATTATGGGCACCTTCGTGGGTGTCATTTCTGATGGTTTCAGTAGAAACCGGTATTAGACCAAAGTAACCTGGATTGGAGTGCTTCTTTCTGATGCCGAAGCCAGAGTTACTCTCGCTTTACGAGAGGCTCAAAGCGTAAATGATAGTGTAAACTTATAAGCATAGCTCGGGGAGTTGTGTTCCAAAAAATTCGCGTTGAATTTGGGAGGGGGAGGCCCCAACTGAGTACTTTTCCCAAGCACACTTGTTCTGTAAAATTCAGCTAAAAAATTGGCGTGCCTGGACAACTCCTTAACAGAGACCAACAGGTGGACTATATTCGAGATTATCACACCCACCAATGCCCTCCCCCATGGATGAGTTTCTTTGGCATGTTTCCTCCTTCTTGGAGGAAGATATCAATGTCCTCAATCGAGTTTTCACACTCGAGAAGCTGTTACTGCCACAGATAAATTGAGGCGTAATAGCTCGTCTGGTTAAGATGATCTGATTCCAGAATTCTTTGTACATTTCAGAAATCTATTGAATCCTGACCTCCTGGAAGTCTTTAATTTGGTGGCAGACGGCAAAAACAAACTTTCCTTTCCGTTTGAGGCGATTTGTTTTGCATCTGATTCCAATGAATGAATGGAAATCTGGAGACCGATAAGTGTAGTTGATACTGGGCTTAGTGATTGCTTCGGTGATACACGTCGATCAGTCCTATTGCATTCCGCAATATTTGCTTATTACGAGGAACAGGATTTCAAGTGACCATGGTCTCGAGATCATGCGGAAGCCCTATAGAGACTTCGCTAGTTTTGATTAAGCTGAAAGGACAGATTATTTCTGCCATCCCGTTCCATCGGATATCAGGTACAATTGTAATTTGTCAGGCGTGTCTTATGATTGTGTCCTGGAACCCCTTGGTAATATCAATAACAAAATAAATCCAATTAAACGACATAAATCCAAATTTTTTTCTGCCATCATTTCTGCTCTAAATCCAGCAAGTTAATGTTCTTCATGTCTTTAAACCCAAATCATAACCTCAAAAATAAGCGCTTTTATAAATACAATATACAATTTTTCTCTAATAGAGCAAAATTTCACTTAAAATGGTCCTTAAAGTGCTGAGCTCAACATACTTGCCTGTTCGGTGAATTTAAAAATTTCAGTCCAATGTAATCATCTCTGAAAACTTTGTCAATGGCACATCAGAAAACCCCATAATCCTGACAAAACCTAAGACCTAGCTATCTCTGGCGACCCTTGCAAACAGCCAACCACCCACAAAATCTGGTAGAACTCCTCGTCGTCCGCCACTTCTAAAGCTTACCATTGCTCCTCCATTTTGATGCTGCTGAGTTTCAAGTCCATTCGTGTACGAACTTCGATAAACGGATTAAGGGCCACCAATCCAATTTCGGATACAAACAAGAGAGGCGGACAAAATTTCATTTGCCATCACCAGGAATACGTAGGACTCCCCCATTCCTGTGATGTTTGCAGCACGAAATGGGAACATGAGAGCTTATCTCGTGAATACTCCAAACAAAGTCATCGATGGACATTAAAACCTGGGCTCCGTGTCACCCTGTAATTATGAGTTTAATTAAAAAGTGACCGATCAAACAGCCTGACCCCAGAATTGTTCACATGAACGGAAGACTCTCTTATCCCTGTTGTTTGTGGAGACTGGGCACCTCAATTACCATGCGAGCCACCACCATATATCACTTTACTGTCATGGGCTAAGACAACCATAAATTGGCGTCAATTGGCTGCGATTAGATGAGTCTGTCCGCTTTGGCTGTTTCCAGGAGGGTTCATAATGCTAGAGTTTCCACAGTCGGCCAGGATGGGAATTGGAATCTTTGATAAAAGAGCAAGTGGATCAAGGGTATCATGCATAAGTACTCGCCGTTTTCTTTCGTTTTTTTTCTCATGTGCATATACAGAGTACATGACTGGAGTGGTTCCACTTAAAACGGATATGTGGTAGACGATTTTTAACCGAAATGGAGAACTCTTGCAATAGACGCACTTAGATGATACCCCTGCCCCCCGAATCGCTGGATAAATGAAACCCAAGTCTCTTGCTTTTCCGGTTTTAAGAATAAAGGAAGTGCTCTTCGTGTTCTTTGGTATGAAGAGATGGAATGAATTGCCTCGTCTTGAGTGGTCCTCAAAATGTGTAGTGTATATATGGATTGGAAGTAGATAGTATGGAAGGAATCGTTAAGATAGGTTCCGGTGCAAAGAAATTGATAAGGTTTTTGTATAATTAACGAATGGGAGATACTCTTTAACGTTCAGTATGATTCTATTTGGTTTATAGGTTGCTTTTTTCCAGATAATTAAGATAGTAATATGTAAAGTCACTATTTATGAATAATATACATTGTTGTTAACGGTATCCAAGTAGAAAACTACCATTTTTACCAATGCAGATCCTTAATCCAATTATTAGTGAGAAGAAAAATGAACTATCTTTTGAGAAATTTTATTGGTATTGACGCTGTACTTTCAGCATCGTCCTAATAGGGAGTTCTCGCACTGATGAACATGTCATTAAATGATTTCATGCATGAATGCCGTATCGATACGACAATTCATTGTGGGGTAAAATAGGTCGGTTCAAAATCGAAATCTTTGTAATAATACCAAATCTTTTGGAAGCAAGAGTAAAATTTGTTCAGCGATACCTTTAGCATTGCTTATACACTGATGGGGTAAAATATGCATTACTTCATTAATGAAAATCATATACATATAACTACTATAACTACATTCCCAACACCAATGGATTTTAACACGGGTATATCATTGAATATTCATGAATTATCCTTTGGTACTTTATTCTTTTATTGTTTAATTGAGGAAAATATAAAACTACGGTTTAATTTAAGTATTCTTTTTTTGTTGCCATTTTATTTTGCTGCTTTGTTCTGATAAGCATCCGAGAGCTTAGAACTAACCAGCAAATACAAATGAATAGATTTCTTTGTTACCTTACCCTTTGCATTACCATGTCATCGTTGCTAGTGACTATTATTTTTCTTTGAAGATATTATTCATTTCCGTGTTCCTAATAGCTTAGTTTCTTATTGGGAATGAAGCCTTGGAGCAAGAATGAATTTTATTTACTTCTCTTCAGCATTACTTACTCGTTGATGAATTTATTGCTTTCTTTGTCATTTAGAGGGTAACTGGTAAACACAACTTTTTAAAAAATCTTAAAATTGCACCCAGGTCTTGAAATCTTCAATAGCCATAAAAAATCTTTGAATTTCTTGCATCCTTAACTACCAGCAAAATTATTTCCAATACATTGACATAACGCAGCGCCTTTCAAAATTAAATCACAGCACGTCACTGTGTAAAGAGTAAACAAAATAGATTCAACTATACCAATCCACCCCTAACATTAGGGCACTACAAGATAATTTAATTCGAATGAAGCATATTGACGCAATCATCTAATCTCCGCGTCAGAATGATACTCGGGGATGTATCGTGATTGAATTAACTTCTGCAGAGACGTCGCCAATATAGCGAGGGTGAATTTGCTGTAAAACAACCCCCATCGATAGCATAGTGATGATAACTTTGATCGGGATGAGTCGCCGACAGCATCAATCTAACTGTATAAGGCATGCATTTCAATGATTAGACAATTTCGTAAAAACGGTGGCGAATGGGATGGAGAAAACGAATGCAGAAAGCGATTGAAGTTCGTCTACGCATACTAATGGGGATCGCCTTATTTCTCTAATCCGAACAGGATAACATCGAATTGAATCTGACATTATCGGTGGTCCGGGACCGGGACTCTGACTAATCCACAAATTCGAGGGGGTGCAGAAGAAAGCTGTCATGTACCAAGCATGCCGCTAAATTGAATTTAATGTACTTCCGGACACATACGCAATGAATTTCAAATAAATTGTTGCCATACGAATTATGATTTGGGGGGTGGATACTGACGGCAGCATATGTTTATGTTTTGTCAAGGAGCTACTGAATATTGTTTTGTGGAGTTGTAGTACTGACTGAAACATAACAAGTCTGTTTTTCTAGGATTTTGAAATAAAACGTCTCTTGTAGTCCATCTTGATGGTATTCGTCGGCCTCCGACACAAATATCATTAAAAACACTTTTAAATTTTTACTTTATTAATTCATTATTTTAAATTAATTTCATTTAAAGGACATCATCCATATTTTATTTTGTAAATGTGAATTTTAACATATCCTTTAAATGTGTAGGTGTCTGTGATAGTTGATACTCTCGACTGTTACAGAATCTTCTGAAAATGAAGATAAAGAATACAAATGAATCCGCTAGACTTTCTTGGGGTGTTCAGCAACAGTTGGTAATATCACAGGACACTGTCTCTTTGTTGGGTGTGCAGACCGCATACATGCTCCTTTGTAAGCTGCATAGACGAGGAAGAATTTGAAAGTATAAAAAATCTTGTCTGTATGAATGTCCAGGGTTGACTAGACGAAGGAAGAACACATGAGGTGAATACTTCTTCCGCCCACTGGGGAAACTAACAGTCAAGGATCTAGTAGAAGTGGTAAAATTTATTAACTCTTGCAGCTAGTACTAGTCTCCGCACTGTCCATTTGCTTTTTAAAAGTCCTTTTGGGGGACGGATATATGTGGTATTACAATGGACCATTTTCTAGGTCTAAGCGGGGTTGACCTTGCGGTTTCTGGGCGTCGTCACTTTAATCTTACCTAATAATTCTTTCAATTTCAGTTCAATACATCGACTATGAAATACTCTGTTTTTTTTTTCTTTGAAACGTAATTGTGACTTCAACTAAAGCGTTCAAGTTTTGTATTTTAGAACAGAAAAGGTCCAAGTGGAGAACCCTACGGAACCTCCAACAGGACAACTCTCAGCCATTTAAATAGCACACAAATCTTTTGTAAATTCGAAATTAACTCCAAAGCTTTCAAACATACTTTAAAAGTTTCATACCCATAAGACCCAACCAACCAAGAGATGAAAAATACCATTAGAAACCCAAATAATAACGATGGATACTAGAATAATACTGTCAAGAGATTCAGAACTAAATCTACTTAAAACCTGTAAATACGACCTGGAAACTTGCTTCTCACTGCTTACCAAATTCATTAAGATGCTCAAAACCCCCGCTCCCTCCAACCCCTCCATAGGGAGAGATAAATAAGCAGCAATAAGACACTGAACTGAGATTTATGCATACGATTTGAGTCCCCAAGTTAAAATGGCAGAATCCAGTAAAAAGGGAAAGTTAAGGGAGCAACATCAGTACCTCGATACACGTGTACTTCGCATATAAATCAACATGGAACAGGCAGTTAGTCACAATGTCTTAGAGACGTCAAAACAAATACGTCTGCAGGCTTCTCTGTCACAACAGGTTCTTCGCAGTAAATCAACGGATTTAGCGACCCCAAAAGAATCATCGTTACCTTAGAACAAATTTCAGGGATTCACTTGACTCCTTAAGATATTCCTGAGATGTTTTCTACACCCGGAATACCACCCGTCGTTTACTCAAAATTTGCGATGGGAGTAAGTATTGTCTTTTCGCTGAGACGCCTTTCTCTTAAGGAGATACAACGGAATACACACATATCCAGTGCTGGTGGTGTACACAGAGACTAATGGACGGATGATTCAATTATATTTTGAACGCAACTAAGATTCGCATACAAATATCGTTGTATAGCATGGCATTGAAAAAGTGGGTGGGCGGTAGTTACCCTCGTATAACTTCCGGGACTATATCCTGGTCTACTGGCACACCACCGGGTTCCGCCATTACAGGGGCGCAATTTTACAAATGTCTTCCGGTACGGAGGTTTCTTTGGGACAATTTCTTGAGATACATCTTTGGCTATCCATTCTGGTGGCTGCTGTGCTCCCCTACTTTGTGTGTGAATAGAATACAAGGGAAGAGGAGTACTTTTGTTTTTGAAACTTTCTCCAACTAGAATTAAGTAATTAGCCAAAAGTTTTGATTTATGATGGCCAATGTGCCTTGTTTTACTTACCTTGCGTTCTTTGTGGCTATGCGGCGGATGCTGGTAAGAAATGTTTCTTAAGCAGAGATAAATTACGCTGAAACAGGGCGATATTATGGTGAACGGAAATTATATTTTATATGCAATACAAGACAATGGGGACACTTTTGCGATTAAGGTGAAAAATAAATTCTGACTGGGGTGAGATATTTTCGAGAAATTAATATTTTTGTATTTTGCGAATTTTCGATTGCGGGGGGTCTTCAAAGGAAGAAGGGTTTTGAAAATGACGAAAAAAAACTTAAGTATCTTATCTACATACATGAAAAATATCTGGAATTTAAACTAGGAAATCTCTGTGGCTATTACCACGTCAAAATCTAAGTTACTCGGTCCTCTTAAATTTAGAAAATCTTTAAGTCCCTTCAAAAAAATCTGTAAATGTAAAAGACCGGATACAAGTTGTGCAAATGAAATGATAACAAAGTCCAAGACTAATAGATTGGATAGCAGTGAAGAAACAACCCTTGAATAAAACAGAACACCACAGTAAATCAGTTACACAAGAGTAAGCTCATCCAGATACAAGATACAGAATCATTTCCCGGAGGGATAATGATAATTTGTGAATGCGCGAGTGATTTTAATTCCAATCTCGTCTGGCGACTTTCTTCACATTTTTTCACACCAAACCGGGGCCATTTCAGTGGTCTGGGTTCTGGGGTTCTATTGTTTGTGTTGAAGGCTTGCAAGAAAATTAATCGCCGCGGACAAGAAGAGAAATCGCCGCTATAAGTTCCACGGATTCTTCCTTCACAAAAGCAAAGAGATTACCTAAAAAGATGCGAGCGAAATGGCCAAGTGGGGTGTGATATCATTTTAATCGAAGGGGTTGAACGAGGGCATGGCCGCGGATTGTTTCTTGTTTCGTGAGTCGTGTCCTTTGGCAATGGTCGAATAATGGATGAATAACCCAGTCAGATGGTCGTGTTATGTTAACTGGACTCGTTTTAAGACAAACAAATTCCCGGGAACCTGATTTTGTTATCTGATTAGCGGTGAGAAAAAAATAATGCTAAAATGAGGTAGGTAAAGTATAATAACGGCTGCTTGTTCTTTACTAATGGATGGGAAAGTTGCGCTTTTGTCCAGGATAATTTCATGTTGCGATGTTTTCAGGGAAAACCAGATATTCAACGTAATAAAATAATTGATCACTCAAGAGAAAGTAATTCTGGTGATTTTACAGCAGCCGCTTATAATCTCGCTGGCTCTGGACCAGTTTTTTTTTATTTTAGGAACGGAAAATTTAAGGAAAATTTATAGTGAAAGTGGTGTACTAAATTTCTCAAAAGCGAATTAAACTTGTTTTGAATGGTCTTCTTCTGGTCTATTGCTTGGAAATTTTCAAGTAAACATTTTGGTGAGAAATAATTCATGAACCAATAATGGATTAAAGATTGAACCTTGTGGGACCTCGCCATATCCCTTTACGACATCTTTGCAAATTAGAATTTATTAAAGAACACGTTTGTAGAAAACACGAATGAAATACATAAAATGCAAAGAAATGTGCGACAGAAAAAATCAGAAAAGGGATGTTTTAAACACGCGCATGGGGCAACTACTTCCTTTTTATTTTGAGAGATTATCTGCACTCTTGGGATGGTATTGGAAATTGAAGAGTTTTATCGAATGTTTTCCGTTGCATCTCACTACCAGTATTACTACCCTTTATGTACGTACCCTTCGCCGCAGTGTTAATTAATATCCACCCTTTACACGTAGACTTGACGCAGATACGGTTTTTGTGAACAGACGAAACTTCTTATACGATTTTACTTAAGTGATTCTTAAAATAACATACAATACCTTAAAAGAATTTGAAAATTACAAAAAGATACAATAAAAGCAGAAAAGAATTCAAAATGATCAGAGAATCCAGTCCAGAAGAATTTTTGCTCAATGAATCTCCAGCAAAGGAACACTAAATCAAACCACTTTTGAATGAACCCCAGGAGACCTCTGTTGACGTAACAAAGGTGCCAAAATGCAAGTGTCCTTTACCGAAAAAGAATTGCCTTTTCTTGGAATCTAGGTATAAATCTCTGCTCGTTTTCCTGTATGACACCTCCTTCTCCAGGTGATATAACACCCGAAAGGTCATGAAATTGGTTACTTCAGCTGTTGTACCGTCGAATCATGTTGTCTGAATCCTCTCAATAAATTAAAAAAAAATAGATTCAAAATTCAAACAGCTGACTTCATACTATTGTTCCACAATTAAAGGAAGTCAATATAATTCGAATATTGCATATTCCACCCCCCATTAAGAGTGCACTTATTACGTAAAATCGAGAGGGTTTCAAAACAAGCAAAAGAAAATGAGGAGACAAATTGACATAACTTGACGACCTTTACTCCCCCGGTTATCATCCACCATTGAAGGAAGACAAAATGTCTAGCCAAAAGGATATATCCCCCCCTCTGGAACAAAGGTCCTCTTAATTAAATCCACCGAGAATTGTTCTGATTGCACTCGAGGGGTTGATCCTGTGAAGTTTTCTTTCTTTCATTCATTTTTTTTGTGTATTCTTCTTTCCTGGTTTGTGGTATTGTTCGAAATAGGAACATGTCAGATTCGGTGAGACGGTAACCTACTATTCTGACGATTGTAGGTTTTCATGTAGTAGAATTTACGCAGGGTGAAATTTTTTCTGTTTTATGATATTTCGGTGTGCGGGTCAAAAGTTTAGGTTACCCATTCAGGGGGTAAATTAATAATTTGATTGCATAGGGGGTGGCAAAATATCATGTGATTACGCACTAAATAAATTGCATTGATTCCCCTAGTGGGATGTATGGGAAATTAGAGTTCAGTTCAAACGAACAGGAAGTTCCTTAATTTAGTTTTGATGCAAGGAATAACATTAATTTTGTCATGAATTTAGGGCGGATTTTACCCATTGTTTGATTGAGTAAACTTAGGGTTCTAGAGGTTTCAGTAAAATATATATTTCCTAAAAATATGGCATACATTCTACAATGGTTTTAGTTTTAATTGTCACCTGTTATCTATTTGAGTTGTAGCAACGATTTTTCACCTAAATATGAGAAGTTAGTCGGTGTTTTGTTCAAATATTCTTGAAAAGCTCAGAGATCCTCGTGAAAAGTTGGTCTAAAAGAAACAACTTATCTGCCGAAAAAAACAAATGCACTGCTTTTTTAGCGAGCAGAAGAAAAATATGAGGCGGTAAACTTTTCAAGGTATATGACATGAGGAATAGAAGGATTTGCTCGCTGTGCCAATATTTCCTACTGACCCATCAAAATAGTGACAATATTCCACAATTCTTCCCACCCAAATTAAAAAAGACGTAGGAGCATCTCCCATCCATCCCATCCCATCATCCCATCCTGTAGGTTTTCAAATTTCTGATGGTTCTAGTGAATGTCAACGATAAAATTTGTAATAGCTGAAACTATAATCTTTAATTATTCTCAAGGAAGGAAGTAATGGAGAGTAGAGGAGAGTCAGGTGCCTCATTTCGACCAATTTATTGGGTTGCATAGTTCGCAAATTATCCAAGCCATAGGTCTATCTCTTCGTCGTTGAAACAAAGAGACGTTCCGTTGAGTGGAGGCTAAAAGAAAATAGAAATCTATTGAAAATGAAGCTGCCCGAATTATTTTCTTTAAAGTGTAGACATGAAGAATTCCTTCTCGATGGTCAAATAGAAAACAAAGATTATTACCTCCCCGCCTTGAACCATTTGCGTTAAGCTTTCTATTTCAAAAGACCGAATAATAAAAAAAATACTTTTTTTT